>LPNX010359890.1:72457-160813 GCA_001517045.1 Pseudotsuga menziesii | reverse complement strand
TGAAATTCTATTGGTTCTTGAATTCCAACTCACAAAAATTTATTTTGGCACGTTTTCTTATAAGGCCCATTTTAGACCCCAAATTTCCTCTAATGGATGATGATGGTGATGATGATGTTGATGATGTTGATGATGATGATGATGATGACGATGATGGTGATGATGATGTTGATGACCTTGATGTTGATGATGATGAGGATGACGATGATGAAGATGAAGATGAAGATTATGAAGATGAAGATGAAGATGATGAGGAAGGTGATGATGGTGATGATGATGATCATGTTGATGATGATGATGATGATGATGAAGAAGGTAATGAAGATGAAGATGAAGATGATGTGGAAGGTGATGATGGTGATGATGATGATCATGTTGTTGATGACGACGACGACGATGATGATGATGATGATGATGAAGAAGGTGATGATGATGATGATGATGATGACGATGACGATGGTGGTGATGATGATGATGATGTTCGTGATGTTGATGATGATGATGATGATGACGACGATGATGAAGATGATGATGATGATGAAGATGAAGATGATGATGATGATGATGATTATGATGATGATGATGAACATGAACATGGTGAAGATGATGATGATGATCATGGCGATGTTGATGATGATGATCAATGATCAATGATCATGGTGATGATGAAGACGAAGATGATGAAGATGATGATCATGTTGAAGACGACGACGATGATGATGATGACAACGATGGTGATGATGATGTTGTTGATGATGATGATGATGATGGAAATGGTGATGATGATGATCATGTTGATGATGATGATGATGATGATGATGAACAATGATCATGATGATGATGACGATGATGTTGACGATGATGATGACAATGGTGATGATGATGATGATGATGATGATGAAGGCGATGATAATGATGATGATGATGATGAAGATGACGACGATGGTGATAATTTTGATGATGATGATGTTCATGATGTTGGTGTTGATGATGATGTTCATGATGTTGGTGTTGATGATGATGAAGATGAAGATGAAGATGATGATGATGATGATGATGATGATGATGAAGTTGAACATGATGATGATGATGATGATGATGATGAAGATGAACATGATGAAGATGATGATGATGATCATGGCGATGTTGATGATGATGATGATGGTGATGATGATGATGATGATGATGAAGATGATGATGATGATCATGGCGATGTTGATGATGATGATGATGGTGATGATGATGTTGATGATGAGGAAGGTGATGATGATGATGAGGATGATGATGATGACGATGGTGATGACGATGATGTTCATGATGATGATGACGACGACGGTGATGATGATGTTCATGATGTTGATTGTGATGATGATGATCATGTTGTTGATGATGATGATGATGATGGTGATGATGAAGGTGATGACGACGATGAGGATGAGGATGAGGATGATGATGATGATGATGATGATGGTGATGGTGATGATGATGATCATGTTGATGATGATGATGATGATGATGGTGATGATGAAGGTGATGATGACAATGAGGATGAGGATGATGATGATGATGATGATGATGATGATGGTGATGGTGATGATGATGATCATGTTGATGATGATGATGATGATGATGAGGAAGGTGATGATGATGATGAGGACGATGATGAAGATGATGATTATGATGTTGATGATGATGATGACGATTGTGATGATGATGTTCATGATGTTGATGGTGATGATGATGATCATGTTGTTGTTGTTGATGATGATGATGATGAAGGTGATGATGATGACGATGGTGATGATGATGAAGATGAAGATGATGATGATGATGATGATGATGATGATGATGAAGATGAACATGATGAAGATAATGATGATGAACATGGCGATGTTGATGATGATGATCGATGATCATTGATCATGGTGATGATGATGATGATGATGATGAAGATGAAGATGATTAAGATGATGATCATGTTGATGATGATGATGATGATGATGATGATGATGATGACGATGGTGATGATGATGTTTATGACGTTGGTGTTGAGGATGATGATGATGATGATGAAGAAGATGATGATGATGATGATCATGTTGATGATGATGATGATGATGATGATGATGAGGAAGGTGATGATGATGATGAGGATGAGGATGATGAAGATGATGACGAGGATGAGGATGATGAGGATGATGTTAATGATGATGATGACAACGATGGTGATGATGATGTTCATGATGTTGATGGTGATGATGATGATCATGTTGATGATGATGATGATGATGATGAAGGTGATGATGATCATGACAATGGTGATGATGATGTTGATGATGATGATGATGATGAAGATGATGATGATGATGAAGATGAAGATGATGAAGATGATGAAGATGAAGATAATGATGATGATGATGAAGATGAACGCTATTTTTGATTTTACAAAACATGCACGCGATTTGTTTGTACATAACGCACACGTGTTTTTTTATATAAAACGCGCATGCATTTTGTTTAACTAAATCGCGCTCGCTTATTGTTTAAATTAAAAAATTTATTCCCTCTAAATGATAAGGTCGAGCCTCCACACGTGCTTTCATGGAATTCCTATGCCTATGTGTCTGCTTTGTACTTTTCTTCGGATTCAACATGCCTATGCCTTCGAGTATGATAAACCATGGCTAATTCAGCATTATATCCAAATTTTCAATATGCTCATGTTTAGCTGTTCGTCTAATTATGCTGTGCACACCTCCATTTTTTATGAGATTTTAGAAACAGATATGGATTTTTTTGCAGATTCTAAATATGTAAATTTTAACAAGAATATATAATTTTTTCTATTTTTTCTTATTTATCTTCTGTCATCACTCCTCAACTCAAAAAACACATTGGTAGTGTTTCGTCCATATCTCTTTTGTTTCTCAACCATTTAAAAAAAAATTGTATGGTGCACTAAAGAACACCAACCTCTACATGCTATAAAAAACCCATTTCGAAATAATTGCATTAAGACATTCAAATGTTGCACCCACAATTGACGTACCGTTTTCGAGGTTTGATCTCTTAGATAATTAAAAAAAAAATTAAAAAAATTATTTTTATTATTAGAAAAATAGTCGTGCACTAGTCCTATATGTTCTCTATATGTATACCGGTTTTCGTAAGTTTATTCCATCATTTAGGCACTCAGAGGCTACACCCACAAAAATAGATACCTTATAATTTGTCCCAAAAATAAAAAGTGCCCGTTAAAATTTATGTAACTTTAGATAGTTAGCAACATTTTCAATAGAAAAAAAATATATATTTGGAAAGGTCATTCAATTTCCTACATTTCTTGTTTTTTACTGATCGCAAGATTCATTGTGTAAGTGTTTCAAAACATCCATGCAAGTTGATGGATGTCTATTTTTTCAGTTTTGTATTGCATCTAACGCGCCAAAAGAGACCCTCAACTTCTTGCACACACCCATATCCCATGCTCTTTTTGGAGTATTAGCTTCTGCAATGTAATGAAAACTAGTATAATCTATAGTGTCTTGTATGGGACATAAGGAAACAACTTGCCTTCTATCTTTATGGAACATTGTCAAAGCCTTAAATGCATAATGAATCAATGGGATCTTCTTTAACTATGAAATGCCACAAATCTTGTGATCTTAACAAACTTCTTACTTCCATGGCCCATAGATCATAATTATATCCATCAAATTTTTTCCATTGTCCTACTAGTGTTGACAATTTTCTTACCTCTTCAAACTCTTTTGGTGGCTACATCATCTTCAAGATTTGATTTTCTCCATTCTAATCTATGTGTGCTTTCCACTTTGTGAAAAGGATTACCCAAAAAAAATAAAAAATGGATAAGGCCATAAGCTCTGATACCATGTTAAAGATTAAAGAAGCACAATAAAAGACACAAAATATGAGGGAACACACAATCGACATACTGTTTTTTTGGGAAATGGAATGTCTTCTCAATATTAACAATAGTATTTATACGACTACATAACAGCAAAAACATGGGTAAATACCATGTGACTGAAAATACCATGGGTCACTAATTCTATCAAAACAATCGAAATGGAGGGATCATCTAAGCCATCACCCTAGGAACCCCCACATAGGTGCTAAGAGGAACTTTAGTAAACATCTTGAACTTACTAGGAGAAGATTCCCTCGGAAAATGGGTCTAGACATCCTCTAAGGAGGAGGGGAAGAGATTGATATCCAAAACCCTAGACGCTCTCCCTTCCTTAGCCGAAGAACCATCCCCCTTATCTAATACCAAAACCAACAATGAGAGGGATTCCAAATAAAGGACTATTTTGCCCCAGAGACGACTCGTTCGGGGTTTGTAATGAGATAGGATTACAAGGGTCCACAGAGGTTGGGAGAGCCATGGAATTCAATATTTCATCCACAGATAACGATTTAAGGAGAGGGAGAAAAATGTGAAGCTTACTCATGAAGTCGTGGGCCAAGTCTTAAAATAAAAAATAATCCTTATTGATATCCCTTTAAGCTAGGACATTTAATATGTTTAAAGTTTATTTTCTTGATTCAATTCCATTTTTGTTAGACTTTTATCTTATCTATAATATTGTGTTGTTCAAAATCCTCAAACTATAAAAATAATACTTATTGATATCCCTTTAAGCTAAGACATTAATATCCCTTTAAGCTAAGAGAGTTAATATGTTTAAAATTTTATTTTCTTCGTTCAATTCCATTTTGGTTAGAATTTTATCTTATCTATGATATTGTGTGCTGGTTCAAAATTCTCAAACTATAATGAAATGATGGTTAAAGATATACATTAAGTGAGTAAATGGTTTCAAAGTTATAAAGCTAACGAGCCTTGCTCTTAGCTATTGGTCTCTCTCATAATTATGTTTTTATTGTTGTAAGTTAGGTAGCATATAATGACACAAGTGTTACTCACTTAAAAATATATTGTTGTAAGTTAGCTAGCATATAATGACACAAGTGTTACTCACATAACAATATTTATATCAGCATTTGGCTGCCTTTGAACATGGTCCCAAAGATAAGCTCATGTGAAAAGTGGTTGGATAAAGGAGGATTTGATGGGACGGAAAGCTGGAAACATGGCAACTTGGCCTACCGGCGAAACACAAACCTGCACCTTCTATCCGGCGCCGCCTGCCACTCAATCTTTCAGTCTTCTCTGACGTTCTTTTGTCGTAAAATGGGGCTCAATTTTTCCAGATAGAAAGACGATACATTCGGTAGTACAACAACAACAAATTCAATTCATCGGATGACGATGGACTGTTAGGTAGACGGGCGAACACTGTTGGTGTACATGCGGTTTAATTCATCGAATAATGTTCGCTGGCTGTTTTTCATTAATCCATCCCAGTTACGTGTTCCCAAGATGATCACATGATGCTCACCTAACATTTCCTTTCAAACCGGATTAGCTGCTATAATAATGCACCAATATTCAACTTCATTATTTGCACTGCACCGACCTGCATTTCGGTTTATGCAGGCTCCGTCTAATTGGAGGATAATCTCCATCCGCAATGGAGTATTCCTAATTACTGTAATATTCGATTCGCATAGGTGCACCGTATTTGTTATAGACTGTGTTGAGTTGAGTTGAGTTGAGCTTCGATTAATAGTATTGTGTGGTGACAATTGTTTAAACAGAGAGGAGGGATCCCAAGGAGACGAAGAAATGGAGAGAGGCCGCAAACGCCCCCACACAACAGATCAAGACACTGGAGGTGGCTTCGAAGATTTTCTGTGTTTCTTGGAGAGAATCGAAGAAATGAAAATACTATTGAAAAGAAAGCGCATGAGTGGTAGTCATTGTAGTTTGGGTATTTCATTGGAGGAGCCTGATCAGATGTTAATGGACATACAGCTGCAACAGGCAAAAGGCCGCTCAGATGTTGTTAATCTGACTAATCATTATAAAAGTAGTAGCTCCCTCTGGAAACCTTCATTCCAATGGGAAGACTTTAATATAAATCCCGTGTCTGTGCAAACAGATTTTAGCTGTACTGCTGCTGCTACAGAGAAAAATAATCTTGACAATGCTGTTGCAGTACTCCTCAGTTCTACTAATGAAAATAGCAAAGAATATAGAGGAGGGCCAGACAGCTTTCAAACTGATCACGGCCATTTAAAAACAAAGGGTTCTTTGGATATAATTTCGGATACGCCCACTGAATGTTCGCATGATCATGTCGATGCTGTAAACAATAAGCAGGAGTACGAAGCTACGCCTCCAGATTTAGAGTTACGATTATTTCCCATCCACGGCTAGGGTTAGGGTTAGGAATTGTTGAATCGTTTCTCATCTCATTTCATTGTCTAATCTCTTTACCTGTTCGTCATATGTTATTATTCATTAACTTCATATTACTCCGATTTTATTGAACGAATTTGCATGATCGTCGTATGTATCATTAACTTCAGATTATATCGTTCCTATAACTCCAAATTTATTCAACGAATTAATTATTTAACATGAAGAAACATTAGAAATTTTTTTATTTTAATAATTCATTATCATGGAAGGAATATGAGGATTTTGTTAATATGTATTTAGATATTATTTTATATTTTGGATTTACTTGATTGGATTAATAAGATTAATTTAACTATAACAAGTATGTATTGCAGAGATTCATTTTATTGTCTTCTTATTTTTTTTTATGTTTAAATGCATATTGATTAAATTTTAAATAAATTTTAATTAAAAAATGGTTGTTTTTTATATCAATTTTTTTTTATTAAATAGTATTTGTTTTGTATTTATATTCTTGTTTGTATTTTTGTATTTGCAGTCATTCACTAATTACTTTACATGGAACTATAATAATTAATATTTTTTTCGCTCGTAAAGTTTATTTAAATTGTTTGAAATCTCTCGCCTAAATGAGTTAATCTTTTAATTGGGTGAGGATTCGTTAACTGTTGCCAAATGTATTCAAATAGGTTAAAATTACCTAATAATAAAATACTTTACGATTTTCCTGTTAGCGTTATTAATATCTTCTTGTTTCTATAGGGTTAGTCTCAAATTATAGATGATGAGAGCATTGATGTTTGGTGTGTCGTTGCAATCAGTGTCACCAAGAAAATGTAAAATTAATTGCAGAGTTCCCGACAAAATGTGTTAAATAGATTCGCTGCATAAATTTCGTAATGGATGTCTAACTATTTTTTCTCAAGCTTCTAGAAAAAAGGAGACAAATACAGGACGATTGTCTAGAAGAAAGGAGATGGATGCAGAATTATGTGTCCAATAATGGTTGTTATCATTTGTATTGACAAGAGAGTAAAGAAGTACAAATTAATTTATATACCAATTAATGTTAAAGTATAAAGTATGAATTTGAAAAAAGTACAAATTAATTTATATACCAATTAATGTTAAAGTATGGTATCAACTAATATAACACTAAGATAAAGAAGTACAAATTAATTTATATCCCAATTAATCTCAAAGTATAAAGTATGGTATCAACTAATATTACAATTATGATAGAAGGTATGTCATTTGGAAGCAAATTCATATCACTAAAAGATAATAAGGGAAAAGTCACTTTTGGAGTCGGAAAAGGAACAGTTGCTATCAACAAAAGGATCAAAGAAGAAAATGTTTTGCTAGTTGAAAACCTCAAGCCTAATATTCTCATTGTAAGTCAAAGATGTGGCCAAGGACACATTTATGTCTTCGACTCAGAAAAATGTGAAATCAAGAATAAGGAATCAAGAAAGGTCATTGGCATTGGTATGAGAAATACAAATAATATATACATCTTGGAAAATGAAAACCAATGTTACTAAAGTATGGTAGATGAAAGTTTGTTATGGCACAGAAGGTTGGGGCATATAGGTTTTGACAATATTTCCAAAATAAGCACGACGAAATCTGTAAGAGATCTACCTGAAATTATAGTTCCTCTAAACTCTGTGTGTAAACATTGTCAACATGGAAAGAAAACCAGAGCCAGTTTTAAAATTAAAGAACATATGAGCTCACACCCTATAGAAATAATACACACACACCTTTGTGGACCAACCAAAACTAAAATCTTGCAAGGATATTGATATTTCATGTTGCTCATTGATGATTACACAAGGGTGACCTAGGTGGCATTCCTCAAAGAAAAATCAGAAGCGTTTGAAAAAATTAAAATATTCAAGGCAATGGCTGAAAATGAGTCACGTATGAAAATCAAGTGTCTTAGATTAGACAATGGGGGATAATTTAATTCCAATGAATTCAATGAGTTTTGTGAAGGCCATGGAATTAAAAGGAAATTTTCAGCTACAAAAATGCCTAAGCAAAATGGGGTTGTTGAAAGGAAAAACATAACAGTTCAAGAAGTTGCCAGAACAATGCTTAATAAAGAAAAATTGTCATATTCATTTTGGAGAGAAGTTGTATACACAGGTTTCTACATACTTAACAGAGGAAAACTCAGAGTGAATAAGGATAAGACCCCCTATGAATTGTGGTATGGGAGACCAGCCTCAGTCAAATATTTTAAAGTGTTTGGCATTAATTGTTACATCAAAAGAAACAAGGATGAACTTGGAAATTTTGACTCCAAGACTGATGAAGGAATATTTCTAGGATACTCATCCACCAAAACGACATATAGGCATTACAATAAAATGTTACATAAAATTGTAGAAAGTGCTGATGTGAAAGTAGATCATATAAAACCAAGGAAGAAGAAAAACCTTGACAATATTGAAAATACATGTGATGATGAAATAAAATACTTGCAAAAGGATGAGAGCATTCATAACAAATAAGAAAAAAAAGAAGAAGGAAGATACACACAAAGATGAAGAAGACTTTCCTAGAATTGGCACTAAAACTCCTTCTAGAAGGATACAAAAGAATCATCCGAAGTCACAGATCATGGGGGATAAAAATGTTGAAGTCATAACAAGAATAAAAATACCAAGTGTTGAACAAGATCTACTCTCAATAGTTTAACCCAAGAGCTTTACAGATTCCAATAGAAGTGATGAATGGGTCAAAGAGATGAATGAAGAACTAGATCAAATTGAGAAAAATGAGACCTGGGAATTTGTCCCAAGACCTGAAGGTAAGAACATTGTAGGAACCATATGAATTTTGAAAAACAAGTTCAATAAAGATGGACAAGTAATAAGGAACAAAGCAAGATTGGTTTGTAAGGGGTATGCCTAAGTGGAAGGTATTGAATTTGAAGAAACCTATGCTCCTGTAGCACGACTTGAAGCAATCAAAATGTTTTTAGCACTATCATGCCATAAAAATTTCAAAGTATATCAAATGGATGTCAAGTCTGCATTCCTGAAGGGAAAACTAGAATAGGAAGTATATATTGAACAACCTAAAGGGTTTCTCTTGTCAAAAAACAAAGATTATGTCTGTAAACTGAAGAAGGCACTCTATGGTATCAAATAAGCTCCAAGAGCGTTCTTTTCAAGACTAGACAGTTACTTGAAACATCAACGTTTTAAAAGAGGAGCCACTGAAAGTAATCTTTACCTAAAGCTCAAAGATAAAAATATGATAATTGTTGTTGTGTATGTGGATAATATCATATTTGGAAGTAACATTCAAATCCTAAGTGTGGATTTTTTCTCTGAAATGAAGAAAGAATTTGAAATGTCAATGTTGGGTGAATTGACTTTCTTCTTGGGATTGGAAATCTACCAAACACACGAATTAATTGTCATCTCTCAAACTAAGTACATCAAAGATATGTTGAAAAAGTTTAAAATGGAATATTCCAAACCTGTTGGTAGTCCTATGGTCACTGGTTGCAAGTTAAGTAAGGATTATGAATCTATGGAAGTAGATCATACCACATGATTGGAAATCTTCTATATGTGATAGCCACAAGACCAGATGTGATGCAAGTTGTTGGATTGGTGGCTAGATTCCAGTCAACTCCCAAATAAACACATGTAACAGCAGTAAAAGGGGTTTTTAAATATCTAAAAGGTACCATGGAGTATGGTTTATGGTATCCAAAAGGAAAAGAATTTACCTTGAAGGCATTTACTGATGCAAATTGCGAAGGAAGTGTTGATGATAAAAAAAGTACTAGTGGAGCAGCCTTTTTCTAGGAAATTTGTTAGTATCATGGTCATGTAAAAAACAATCCTCCATTTCACTCTCTATAGTAGAAGCACAGTATATTGCTGTTGCCGCATGTTGCACTCAAGTTATTTGGATGAAACAAACCCTAGAAGATCTACTTGTAAGATATGAACATCCAATAGTGATCAATTGTAATAATACTAGTGCTATAAATATGTCTAAAAATCCTATCATGTATTCTAAGACAAAACATATACCAATCAAGTATCACTATCTAAGAGAGAAGGTATCTCAATAAGATGTCAAATTAGAATACATTGACAAAAAAGAACAGATTGCTGATATTTTCACCAAACCACTACCTAAGCAAGCCTTTGAGTGTCTTAGCCAGAATATCGGGATAATTCTTTTACAAAAGCACTAAGAGAATGAAGCGCAATCTCAAGGGGAGATATGATGATAGGGGGAGCTGTCAGAAAGAGAGGTTCTTTGTCATTGGTGTCAAAAGCGGGGAAAGATTAAAGATATTTCCATCAATAACAAAGGGGGATATTGTTGAGTAAAATGGTTGTCATTTATGTCAAAAATGCTAACAAAATTCAAAGATATGGTGGAAAATTAAAATCATCAGAATAACAAAGGAATAACCATGTTGTGGTTTACAGGTTGAATGAAAAATGAATGACCTTATAGCAAGTTGAATGATTGAGATCGATCATCCATGTAAATTGATGGCTCACAATGTTCTTGCTCAATGAACTAGCGCAGAGGTTAAACGCATGCAAAGTGATAAAGTCCCACAAAGGGTTAATATGGGATGGCAGAGGTTAGTCCTTCCCTAGATCTAGTGGCTGAGGATTAGTTGCACAAAATATAGGTGGAAGGATGAAGTTCCGCGATAATTAAGATCGAACGGCTTATATCAGTCCCGCACTAGATCCAACGATTAAGGATTAATTCCAACAGTTAGGCAAAAAATCCAAAGTTCCACAAAAGGTCAAGATCCGATGACTGAGATTAGTTCTACTAAAAGAGATCGATGGTGTGGAAGAAAAAATGCAGAAAGGGAATTGCGGAAGTAATGTTTAAATATTTTATGGACTAGGAACCTACAATATGGAAGATTGAAGGTCAGGAAATACTCTGCAAGAGATCGACAGTGCGGAATAAAGATTGCGGAAAGAAGCTTATGGAAAGTCGAGATACGATTTGAGGAAATGTTATATTTTTGCATCTCGCAATCTGGATATCGATGCTCATGGAGAATCCCAATGAAGATAAATGATGGGGAAACGTTGAAGTAAGAAAAAATGGTGTGGAAATATGATTTCAAAAGGGAAATATATAGAGTAGATCAATGGTTTAGAGAGATTCACGCATAAGATCAACTGTCCGAATTGTATCTGGATAAGAATATTACGGAAGCACTAGAAAATGATAAACATGGCCGTGGAAATGGATTCTGAGCTGTGGGAAGAATGAAACGATGCCTTTGATAAAACTTAAGGATGAAATGATGCGATTGTTGAACGAGTAGATGATGAAAATTTGTGAATGTAAGTAAACAGTCACGATCCAAAATGAAAGAGAGAAGCTATGGAGAGATGCCTTGATAGGAAATAGGTAAAGAGTATTTATTGAATAAATGTGTAAAGAATTATGTGTCTTTGTTATTTAGTTTAATAGAGTCCAAAGTGGATATTTTACAAACTATTCCAAAATACTGAGAAAATCAATATAGGGTGGTAGGGCAGTGCTAGGGCAGGCCATAGGTCTACAGGGGGTCGAATCCTCCTTCCAGTCATAGCTGGAGAACAGGGTGTTGTAGCATCCTGTATGTTGAAGCAGGAAAAAAACCATAGGGGTGTTGTAACATCTATGTCTATATTTGTATAATATACCTAGGTTGTCTTTACCTCCTTTCTGTAGTAGAAGATAAACAATTTTGTAAATTCATCTTATTAATGAGTTTGTGTTGGTGGTGTTGATGTATATGTAACTTCGGAATGTATTCATCTATGTATCTTATGTATTGTAACCCGATGTTTATTCCGGGATGTTTCTATTATGTATTTGAGTCATGTTGTCATGCCCCAATGTTCCGATCAGGAGGATTAATAATGTAAACAAGTCTTGTCAAGTCATTAGGTAAGTCCCCACAGTTTCGAGGCACTTGAGTTATTATACACTAATTAAGGTGTAGGCTCGAGTAAGTAATTGTAAGTTGAGCCTACGTGTGAAAGTGCAATTCAAGTGAACGGAAGAATATACATAGAGAGTGAGAGTCTCTCTATTTATCACTTGCACAACACATCACTTTCTCTCTCAAGTGTGGCACACTAGTGGAGAAGGAAATATACTGGGACTAGAAGACTACTATTGTCGGGAGTGCATCTTACTGTTTTGGGGTCTTACATCTTGTGGTGATTCTATCTTTGAGGAAGTTCTGGGGTTTTCTCCATTTATGGTTTCCCCGATCAAAACTCTTCGTGTCTCTTCTCTCTTGTGATGTGCTTATATTATTGTTGTGCTTGTTATTCTCTCAATGAAAAGATCCTAACATAATGCTATCTTATATGATGAAAAACTAACATGGTATCAGAGCTAACCTGAGAAGAAGACACTGTGCAGCTGCGGGAACTAGGGCTTCCTAGTTTGTGGATCTTCCTCCATAGATTTTCAGCAAAAGTATGCTAGGATGACTCTCCATTGAAGGGTGCATCTTTCTATCGAAGCAAAATTTGATTCCGAGCATTTTCAGTCTTCGATGCGGAAATTAGGGTTTTCTACAAAAGATAAATTTTTGAGTGAGACCTACATAGGATTTTTCTCCTCATGAAAACTGAAGTTTAGAGACCTGGATAAAGAAATTTGGTTGGGTGAAACTCTGGGAAAGTCAAACCCTAGTTTGACCCCAAGCTTGAAAAACCCTAAATACTAAAAACTGATAAGTTTTGGTAGAGTCGCTATATTCCAAGGTTGGAGAGGTCTCAGAAGCTAAAAATTGCATGGATTGAAGATAAAGTATTGAAGAACATTGTTTCCAAAATTCAGGCTCAGATTCACTATATTCCAAGAGATATGATCTCTCTAAGTTAGGGTTTCAGTCTCTTCCAGAAATCATCCATAAACAAGACACTCGGGGAGATCTGCAATATATTGGGATACAGAGGTCCAAATGGAATTCCTAAAGATGTTCCAAAAAGCGCAAGGACTTTAATTTCAGTGGTCCAAATATCAGATTTAGAAGATGAACTAGTGACATGTGGCATGCCGTACAACTTCGCTGTTCTGAACCATCCTGTAACAGGTCGCCTTGGGAAAAGGATCATAAATCCCAAATGGTGAAACCAATTCTGATGAAACCTGTGGTTTTGGTTTAGGGACATGCGATGTTACCTCAGTACGAAATTTTAGACACATAGGAGTAGTAATTTCGGAGATATCATAGAAACAGTAACAGGAATTTCTGCAGAAGAAATTGAAAATTAGGGCATCCTGTTCCAGGAACTTCCCTCCACTGTTTTCAGAAAAGGAGTACATTGGACAGCTCCATTTGAAGAGATCTATCTATTTCTCTAATCAGATCTAAAATATTCCAATTTTTAAAAATTAGGGTTTCTGTGGCAAACCCTAGATCAGCCATCTCCATAACCAAGACGGACACCTCAAATCGGTAAGATCTAATCCTTTGCTATTTTCATTTGAGGTTCCCATTTCAAAGTGATCTATCACAACAGCTTGATGATAAGCTTGGTGAAGTTGACACTTTCCAAGCATAGAATTATTTGATCTCTCTGAAGAAAATGGATTGGACACCTACATGAGTATAAAGGTTCCAGTTTCAGAGGGAGATGAGGTTAGAAGCCTTTCACAAGAAGAACTTGGTCAAGGCCAAAGAAGACATCATGCTCATGCTGCTGAGGAAGATGAACCATCCAAAAAGAGATCCAGATATGAAAGTGAATATTCTTCAAGCGAGGATGAATATGTTATGATATCAGCTCTCACACGTAACATTACTCATGGAAGTGATGTTTGGCTTATAGACAGTGGGGCTTCCAAACATATGACGGGATTCAAGGAATCCTTTGTAAGACTGTCAGAACATGAATCACCTCACAAGGTGAAACTAGGAGATGACTACCAATATCCAATAAAAGGTAGTGGGGAATCTTCATACAAGCTAGACTCTGGTAAGTCTCTAACAATGAAAGAAGTATTGTTTGTTTCAGGACTCAAGAAGAACCTTCTCTCCATTTTAGCATTGATGCGAAAGGAATGCGGGTTGCATTCATAGATGGTCAAGTCATCATGTGGCCAAAAGGAAAATCGATGATGTGATAGTGATTGGAGAACAAGAAGGAGGCTTGTACAAATTGAAGGGCCATCCAAAACAAGCCTTGATCCATGACATAGTAGATCCAAATGAGATTTGGCATAGAAGGCTTGCACATGTGCATTACAGAACACTACCTATTGCAAGCAAAGCTGTTGAAGGTCTTCCAGAATTTCAAGCTATTTTAAGGGAAGAACAAAAACCAGAATATGACCTAAAGAAACCAATTGAAGAATGTGAAGATCTAGAATGTAGAGACCATGGAGTCATAAGAGTCTCTCAAATCAAAGAACAACTTGAAGCAGTAAAAGAAAAAGTGAAGAATGCAGAAGTGATGATGGCCACTTTGAATGGCCTCCCAGGATCATGGAATTCATTCATTCAAGGAATGTGTTATAGAAGGAAGTGATTACTTTCAGCAAACTCGGTGAAGAAGAAGAAGCTCGAATCATAAGAAGAGAAGAGAAGATGGGAGCAATTGAAGCTCAAGCTCTCAAGAAGATCCCTCAAGCAATGAGGAATATGAAGAACTCAACTCTTGAAGAACTTCTTATCCTCCTTATGATTTGGATAAGAAAGGATGCTACCATGAATGAAGAAGATGATGAAGCTGAAGGCTCAAGAGGGAGTCTACCCTCGAAACAAATAAAGATAAGTATTCAATTGTCATTTCATGATATTGTTTTGTTATGCATTTGTTTATATTCAATTGATGTATCATGCATGATAGGATGTTTGCATTAACGATAGCATACTACTAATATGCATATGATGGGTAAGTAGATCATGGTGCTATACAAATTCTCCATTGCTACTTATCTAGAATGAAACCTCTTTGCTGACATATTGGATTAGTGCACAATCTCAATGTTGTCCTGGTAGAGATGGAAGGCATCTAGAAAGTTTCAGTGAGATATGGATGAATGTTGCATTGGCTAAAGTAGTTGCATGATCATATATTTATGCATAAGAATTTTCCAGTATGAATGTTCCTTATGAAATGTTTCTAACCATATAAATGCATTTGAATTGTAGGAAATATCGCATACATAATCACCTACAAGAAAAGAAGAATGAAGACCTGTTCCAAAGAGCAAGTGACAACATTTCAAAATTAAGAATAATATGATGAGTGCAATGACATCATTGATGCAGAACCTTCCAGCCACCAAGAAGAAAGGGAAGACCAGTTCAAGAAGAATGATGTCTAGGATGCAGTATCAATACATGAAGAGAAGTTCGTAGCTCCATGATGCAGTAGATGGAAACATCGTGGGATACAAAGCAAGATTCGTAGCATGAGGCTTCTCACGAAAAGAAGGCCTAGACTATGAAGAGAAATTTGCAGCCAGTAAGAGTTGAAACACATACATTATGAGATTGATGAAGATCTCAACCTTTGCTACAAGGTTGAAGATGCAAGTTTATACACTAGATAGTCACATAGAATATTAGTAGCATAGGAAGCTACTTGTCACTTCGGTACATAATGTTTTCAGTGCATAGAGCACAGAAGATAGAGGGAGTATGATGCTTCGCTTCAGAGGGAGTGACTACAGAAGATCTAAGGTTCGACATGCTACGATAGGATGGGCAGATTACTGATGACTCTGGGCTTTACTAAGAGTAAAGACCTTTGCTTCAAGGTTGAAGGCAGAAGACCAGTGATGCTCCTGTTATGTGTCGATGCACTATTGTTCTAGGTATGGAGGTGTGGCAGAGTGCAGATGGAATCTTCCTTGGACAAGGGAAGTATGCAGCAGAGATCCTGAAGAGGTTCAAGATGATGGACTACATGACCACACCTATGGCATCGAACATGAAGCTATTAAGTGATGCTTCATCAGAGACGGTTGATGCTACGATGTATGATCAGATGATTGGGTCCTTGATGTACTTGAGACTAGATACTTTTCTTGCTGTGAACACATTGAGACATGTTCACCTGATGGTTGCAAAGCATGCAGGGGTACAATTGATTATGGACTCAAGTATGATGCGAATCAAAAGATTAACCTGGAGGGTTACATTGATTCAGATCGGGCAGGCAGTGCCATTGATAGGAAGAGTACTTCAGAATGTTGCTTTAGTATGGGATAAGGTGTGATATTTTGGTTTAATAGGAAGAATCCTGTGTGGCAATGAGTACAGCTGAAGCAGAGTATGTCGCAGCTTGTTCAGCTAGTTGTGAGGTAGTATGGCTGGGGAAGCTACTGTCTGATATATTTGATCTCCAGTTGGATGCTACTTGTATACATTGTGACAACTAGAGTTGTGTGAAGTTGTCAGAGAATCTAGTGTTCCATGACAAGTCAAAGCATATCGAGATCAAATATCACTAAATCAGGGATATGGTGCAGAGAGGGGCAGTGAAGCTCTAGTATGTTGCGATGGAGGAACAGATAGATGATGTATTGACGAAGCCATTAGCTAGGATAAAGTTCGAGTACTTCAGAGAGAGACTTGGTGTTCTCCACATCGAGGTTCCTTCCAAGAGAAAGTGATGAGACCCATAGCCATTCTGACATGGTGAGAGGATTGGTTCCTTCCATGGTCAGATGTAAGGGCTGAGCCATTCTGTCATGGTGAGAGGATTCAGTTCCTTCCATGTCAGATATGAGTGCTAGAGATCCAAATCCATTCTGACGAATAGGTCAGATGTAAGGGCTGAGCCATTCTGTCATGGTGAGAGGATTTGGTTCCTTCCATGTCAGATATGAGTGCTGACTACCATTCTAGGAATGGAGGCACCTGGTCAGTTACCAGGAACACTCAGTCAAGGACTGAGAGAGCCATTCTGACGAGTAGGTTAGATATAAGGGCTAAACCATTCTGTTCATGGCTAAATGATTAGGTTCCTCCCATGTCATATGTGAGTGTTGTCCATTCTATCGAATAGGACAGATGTAAGGGCAACTTCCACTCTCAGGGAGAGTGGAGGAACCTGGTCCATTACCAGGTAGCTCAGTCAGGGACTGGGGTCCATTCTGACGAGGGTGTAGGATTTAGTTCCTACCAGGTCAGATGTGAGTGCACAAATCTCTCATCACTGTGGTAGGAGGGACTCCGGCCTGGGTGAGAGTCGTTCATCATTGTGGTAGGATGTGTTCTGGCCTGGGTGAATGTGTGAAAATATTTCATCACTATGGTAGGAGGGGCTCTGGCCTGGGTGAAAGTCATTCATCACTGTGCCATTCTGACGAGTAGGTCAGATATAAGTGCATAGCCATTTCACAGATGTTAGTGATGTGATGTCCTATCATGCTAGTGAATGTGAGTGCTGGGCCTTTCTGATGTGATTGTAGTTTACTACATGATCAGATGTGAGTGCTGGGCATGCCTTTCTGATGAGTAGGTTAGATGTAAGTGCTGGGCATGCCTTTCTGACGAGTAGGTCAGATATAAATGCTGGGTGAAGACCTACCTATGGGCTAGGCCTACAACCAGCATGAAAAAGGGTTGGCTCTGTAGAACTTCCTATGACGAGATAGTACACACATGATGATGACCAGAGGATATTCAGATCGAGCTATGATCTAGATCCAGTTATGACGACTCCGAGAGATCTAGATCGAGAAATGATCCAGATCCAGTAGTGACGATCCAGATCGAGAGATGATCCAGATCCGGATCCAGATCCAGATCGAGTGATGATCCAGATCCATTCCAGTGATGATGATCTAGATCGAGTGATGATCGAGATCCAGTGATGATGTTCTATGATGATCCAGATCCAATTCTATGACGATCCAGATCGAGGGATGATCCAGATCCAGATGACTTGAAGATGAAGATGACTTTAAGACGAAGATGACTTGAAGACAAAGATGACTTGGAGACGAAAATGATCCAGTTGATACAGAGAAGAAGACCAGTGCTGAAAATCGTGTCGAAAGAATACCTTCCTAGTTAAGAGGGAGTGTTGATGTATATGTAATTTTAGAATGTATTCTTCTATGTATCTTATGTATTGTAACTAGATGTTTATTCCAGGATGTTTCTATTATGTATTTGAGTCATGTTGTCATGCCCCGATGTTCCGATCGAGAGGATTAATAATGTAAACAAGTCTTGTCAAGTCATTAGGTAAGTCCCCACAGTTTCGGGGCACTTGAGTTATTATACACTAATTAAGGTGTAGGCTGGAGTAAGTAATTATAAGTTAATCCTACGTGTGAAAGTGCAATTCAAGTGAATGGAAGAATATAAATAGAGAGTGAGAGTCTCTCTATTTATCACTTGTACAACACATCACTTGCTCTCTCAAGTGTGGTGCACTAGTGGAGAAGGAAATATACTGGGACTAGAAGACTACTACTGTCGGGAGTGCATCTTACTGTTTTGGGGTCTTACATCTTGTGGTGATTCTATCTTTGAGGAAGTTGCAGGGTTTTCTCCATTTATGGTTTCCCCGATCAAAACTCTTTGTGTCTCTTGTCTCTTGTGATGTGCTTATATTATTGTTGTGCTTGTTATTCTCTCAATGAAAAGATCCTAACATAATGCTAGCTTATATGATGAAAAACTAACAGGTGGTTTTCCATTTAAGGTTTCCATGATAAAATGTGTGTATTAGTTGTTGATTTTTGTGTATTTTAAAGAAAAATGGACAATAGTGATTCATCCCCCCCCCCCCCTTCTCGGTATTCTGGGATAAACCAATAGAGGTTGGTGTTAGGACTCCTAGTCTCTCCTAAAATGTAGAGATTGGCCTAGAATGATGCATGTAAGTGTAGTCAGTCTCATTTAGCCTATATTGGTGTTCCCCACACTCCAGTTACTGCTGATGTATTTGTAACTTCGGAATGTATTTACTTGTATATCTTATCTATTGTCCCCCGATGTTCCTATCGAGAAGTATCAATAATGTAATTGATTCATGTCATACCCCGATTTTCCTATCAAGAGAATCAGTAATATAAACAAGTCATGAAAATTCATAGAGGGTAACCCTCCTTATTGATCAAGGGTTAAAGTCCTCGTAGTTGTGGGGCACTAGGGTTATTAGAGTCTCCTATAGAAGTTGGCCCTGGCGAGTTATTGTCAAGTTGGGAATTAGTATAAATAGAGAGTGAGCCTCTCTATTTATCTCACAGTCACTCACACTCAGTTGTAGCACATGAGTGAGAGAGAAGAAGTTGGGATAAGAGAGAGAATAGTTGTTGGAGATCATCTTACTGTCTTTGGGTTTTACTGCTGCCATTGGTGCTCATTCTATCTCTAAGGAAGTTGCGGGGTTTTCTCCTTTATGTTTTCCCCAAGTAAAATCTTTGTGTCTATTGTCTCTTGTGATTTATTGTTGTGCATGTTATTCTCTCAAATAATATCCTAAGATAATATTGTTGAAATAGATAAAAATATAACATAGTATCAGAGCTAACCTGAGAAAAAGACACTGTGCAGATGTGGAAGATAGGGATTCTTAATTTTTTGGTCTCTCTCCACAATCCATCAGCAAAAGGAGGCTAGGATGAACCTCCATTGAAGGGTGCATCTTTCTATAAAAGCAGAATCTGATTCTAAGCACTTTCAGTTTTTGACCTACCATTGCATTGAGAAATTAGGGCTTTTCACTAAAGAGGAATTTTTGAGTGAGCCCAGGCTAGGATTACTCTCCTCCTCAAAATTGAAGTTTAGAGATAAAAATTGAGGTTTTTGGTTGGGTATAACTCCTTGAAAGTCAAACCCTAATCTGCCCTAGAACCATAAAACCAACACTACAGAAGATCAGCTCCAGATCCATTTTTCAGCTTCTCAAATTGGTAAGATCTAAATATTTTGTATTTCCATTTGAGGTTCTCAGTGAACATGTCTCATCACACCAAGCTTGATGAAAAGATTGAGGGAGTTGATAACTTTCGATCTTTGAAGTATAGGATCTCCCTGGTCTTGGAAGAAAATGAGTTGGACTCTTACATCAGTGAAGAGGTTCCAGTTACAGAGGGAGATGAGGCTAAGGCCTTACACAAAAATAAATTGGTTATCGATAAGAGGATTATTACTGATTCAATCAAGGATCACCTCATACCACCGGTGTCCTCCCTAAAGAAACCTAAAGTAATGTTTGATGCCCTAAACAAGTTGTTTGAAGGAAAGAACATAAATCAGAAGATGACTTTGAGGAACCAATTGAAGAATGTGAAGATCCAGAATGCAGAGACCATACAGTCATACTTTACAAGGGTCTCCCAGATCAAAGAACAACTTGAAGTAGCAGATGAAGAAGTAGAGAATGCAGATATTGCGATGACCACCTTGAATGGTCTCCCTAGGTCATGAGACTCCTTCATTCAAGGGATTTGTGCTAAAAGAAAGCTAGTCACCTTCAGTATACTATGGGAGGAATGCTCACGTGAAGAACCTCGAATAGTAGCCCACGAAGAAAATATGGGAAGTGAAGATCAAGATCTCATAGTACACTCTAAGAAAAGAAAAAAAGACTATCATCATCCCAAAGGTAATCATTCTAACCAGAAAGATAACTCTAGAATATCTACCAGAGATCTATTTAAATTCAGATGCTATACATGCGATGAAAAAGGACACTTTGGCAAAGATTATCCTAGAAATAAAGGTGGATCTCAAAAGAAGAAGATATACAAGAGAAGACATCATGCTCATGTTGCAGAGGACGATGAACCTTCCAAGAAGATATTCAAACAAGAAAGTGAATATTCTTCAAGTGATGAAGAGTATGTTTTGACTTCTTCCCTGACGGGAACTATCACACATGGGAGTAAGGATTGGCTTATAGATAGTGGGGCTTCCAAGCATATGACGGGATTCAAAGAATCATTTGTGAAATTATCAAAACATGAGTCACCCCATAAGGTGAAACTTGGGGATGACTACCAATATCCAATAAAAGGTAGTGGTGAATCCTCCTACAAGTTAGATTCTGGAAAATCTATGAAGATGAAGGATGTCTTGTTTGTACCAAGACTAAAGAAGAACCTTCTCTCCATCTCTGCATTCGATGAAAAAGGTATGAGGGTTGCATTTGTAGATGGCCAAGTTCTTATGTGTCCAAAGGGAAAGACCATAGATGATGTAGCT
Source organism: Pseudotsuga menziesii (assembly GCA_001517045.1). Lineage (NCBI taxonomy): Eukaryota > Viridiplantae > Streptophyta > Pinopsida > Pinales > Pinaceae > Pseudotsuga > Pseudotsuga menziesii. The sequence continues at coordinate 139,319 of LPNX010359890.1, read as the reverse complement.
GTGATTGGGGAGCAAGACGGAGGATTATACAAGCTAAAGGGTAAACCAAAACAAGCCTTGGTCAATGACTCAGTAGATCCAAATGAAATTTGGCGCAGAAGTCTTGCACATGTGCACTATAGAGCACTACCACTTGCAAGAAAAGATGTTGAAGGTCTTCTAGAAATTAAAGCATAACATGATAGTGTCTGCAAAGGATGTGCGAAAGGAAAGAACACAAAGAAGACATTTCCAAGCAGCGAGATCAAGGAAAAAAGAATCTTGGAAATCATCCACTCCGATGCATGTGGTCAGATGTCATCCAGTTCATTGAGTGGGTATGTATACTATGTTTCTTTCATTGATGATTTTTCCAGGAAGACATGGATATACTTCTTGAAAAACAAAGATGAAGTATTCAACAAGTTCAGAGAGTTCAAAGCCTCAATCAAGAACCACACAGAAAAGAAAATCAAGACCTTTCGATCAAACAATGGCGGAGAATTCACATCAAATGAATTCAAATAATTATGCAAATATTCATGGATTAAGAGGGAGTTGACCACTCCATACAATCTAAAACATAATGGGGTTGCAGCAAGAAAGAATATAACAATTATGGAAGCTGCAAGGGCAATGCTTCATGATCAATATATTCCCATGCATTTATGGGCAGAAGCTGCTAGAACAATTGTGTATGTACAGAACCATACTCCACATAGAGTACTCGACAACAGAACACCTAAAGAGGTATTCTCCAGAAGGAAACTAGAATTCAGTCATCTCAGAATATTTGGATGTCTAGTGTACATACACATTCTAAAAGAAAAGAGGACAAAGTTAGATCCTTCATGGAAGAAGGGTATATTTGTGGGATACAATGAAATCTTGAAGGCTTAAAGAATATACTTCCAAGGATTCAAGAATATCGACATCAGCAGGGATGTAACATTTAATGAAGACTCAGCTTACAACAAATCCTGAAAGAGAGCTGTTGAAGAACCTAAAGAAACAAAAGTACCCAGAATTCAAGATACAACTATGAACGATGCAACTCAACAAGGAGATCGATAAATAGAAGAACCACAAGAGCCTGTAGATCCACCCCAGGAGAAGAATCATCACAAGAGGAAACCTACATGGGTGCAATAGGCTATCCAAGGTGTAGAAAGATACGGGGCTCTAGAAGAAATGCACAGAGAAAGGAAGAGAACTAGGTCCTACTCTGGATATGTAGCCCTATTATGTGACACCATTGGTAAAGAACCTTCCAACTATGAAGAAGTGGAAGAGAAGAAAGAATGGAAGGATGCTATGATCGAGGAGTACCAGTCGATCATGAAGAATGATGTCTAGGATGTTGTTCCAAAACCAGAGGGGAAGTTTGTTGTGACTTCCAAGTGGATCTATAAGATCAAGCATGTTGTAAATGGAAGCATAGAGAAATATAAAGAAAGATTTGTGGCTCGTGGCTTCTACTAGAAACAAGGAATAGATTATGAAAATACCTTTGCACCTATATCCATATACACTTCCATCGTTTCAGTACTTTCTTTGGCTACAGTGATGAAATGGAAGATACACCCAATGGATGTCAAAACTGCTTTCTTGAACGGTTTATTAGAAGAGGAAGTGTATGTGGAGTAGCCACTTGGTTTTGAGACACATGACAGGGAGACTCATGTATGTAAATTGAAGAAATCCCTGTATGGTTTGAAAGAGGCACCTAGGACATGGTACGACAGAATTAACAACTTCCTAACTAGTTTGGGCTTTACCAAGAGTAAAACGGATTCCAACCTTTACTACAAGGTTGAAGAAGGGAACCTAGTGATACTCCTACTGTATGTAGATGATCTGTTTGTAACAGGTGAGGATGGCTTGATTGTTGATATGAAGAGGAAACTTGCTTTCGAGTTTGAGATGAAGGACTTGGGCATGATGCACTATTTTCTAGGCATGGAGCTAGTACCTGATAGATCCAAGACATGTTCACTTGATTGTTGCAAAGCATATTCTGAGGTACCGAAAGGGTACAGTTGATTATGGGCTCAAGTATGAGGCAAATCAAAAGATTAACCTCGAGGGTTATGTGGATTTGGATTGGGAAGGAAATGCCATTGATAGGAAGAGCACTTTTGGGTGTTGCTTCAGTATGGGATCAGGTGTGATCTCTTGGTTTAGTAGGAAGAAGTCCTCCGTGGCACTGAGTACAGACAAATTAGAGTATTTCGCAACTTGTTCAGCTAGTTGTGAGGCAATGTGGCTAAGGAAGATACTATCTAATTTGTTTGATCTCCAGTTGGATCCTACTTGTATATATTGCAACAACCAGAGTTGTGTGAAGTTTTCAGAGAACCTAGTGTTTCATGACAAGTTAAAGAATATTAAGATTGAATACCACTATATCAAGGATATGGTGCAGAGGGGAGCAGTGAAGCTCTAGTCTATTTTGATGGATGAACATATAGCTGATGTGTGGACTAAGCCATTAGCCAGAGTGAAGTTTGAGTACTTAAGGGAGAAGCTTGGTGTTCTCTAGATCAAGGTTCCTTCCAAGGGGAAGTGATGAGTCCAAGAGGCCTTCTGACATGGTGGTAGGATGTGTTTCTCCCATGGTGAGATGTAAGTGTAGAGCCCTTCTGACATGGTTGTGAGATGTGTTCCTCCCATGGTCATATGTAAGTGCAGATCCCTTCTAACATGGTTATGGGATGTGTTCCTCCCATGGTCAAATATAACTGTTGAGCCTTTCCAACATGGTTGTGGGATGTGTTCCTCCCATGGTTGGATATAAGTGCTTAGCCTTTTCGATATGGTTGTGGGATGTGTTCCCCCCATGGTTGGATATAAGTGCTTAGCCTTTTCGATATGGTTGTGGGATGTGTTCCCCCCATGATAGGATAAATTATTAGGCCATTCTGACATGGTTGCGGGATGTGTTCCTCGCATGGTTAGATGTAAGTGCAGAGCCCTTCTGACATGGTTGTGGGATGTGTTCCTCCCATGGTTAGATATAAGTGTTGAGCCTTTCCAACATGGTTGCAGGATGTGTTCCTCCCATGGTTGGATATAAGTGTTGAGCCTTTTTGATATTGTTGCGGGATGTGTTCCTCCCATGATCGGATATAAGTGCTGGGACATTCTGATGGTTGTGGGATGTGCTCCTCCCATTGTTATATGTGAGTGATTGGCCTTTTTGACATGGTTGCGGGATGTGTTCCTCCCATGGTCAGATGTGAGTGTTGGGAAAGCCTTTATGACATGGTTGCGAGATGTGTTCCTCCCATGGTCAGAATATAAGTGTTGAAGAAGATGAAGACCTATGTGGAGACTAGGCCTACAACCAGCATGAAAAAGGGATGTCTCTATAGAACTTCCTATGATGAGTAGAATCGAGAGATAGAACTAGTTGATCAAGATAGCAGAAGCAGTGATGATGATGATGATCCAGTGAAGATCCAGACTTGATGTTGATCCAGTGATGATCTAGACTTGATGTTGATCTAGTGATAATCCAGACTTGATGTTGATCTAGTGATGATCCAGAATTGATGTTGATCCAGTGATGATCTAGCTTTGATGATGATCCAATGATGATCTAGAGAAGAAGACTTGTGTTGATGTATTGTGTCAAGAGAATAACTTCCTATTTAAGAGGGAGTGTTTATGTATTTGTAACTTCGTAATGTATTCACATGTATATCTTATGTATTGTACCCCGATGTTCCTATTAGGAAGTATCAATAATGTAATTGAGTAATGCATAATGTAATGTAAACAAGTCATGTAATGTCATAGAGGGTAACCCTCCTTATTGATCAAGGGTTAAAGTCCCCGCAGTTGTTGGGAACTAGGGTTATTAGACTCTCCTATAGAAGTCGGACCAAGTGAGATATTATCAAGTCGAGAATTAGTATAAATAGAGAGTGAGCCTCTCTGTTTATCACACAGTCACTCACACTTAGTTGTAGCGCATGAGTGAGAGAGAAGAAGTTGGGATAAGAGAGAGAATGGTTGTTGGAGATCATCTTACCGTCTTTGGGTTTTACTGCTACCATTGGTGCTCATTCTATCTATGAGGAAGTTGCAGGGTTTCCTCCTTTATGGTTTCCCCGAGGAAAATCTTTGTGTATATTGTCTCTTGTGATTGATTGCTGTGCATGTTATTCTCTCAGATAATATCCTAAGATAATATTGTTGAAATAGATAAAAATCTAACAGTTACTGGTAAATGTGGCACAATTAAGCCAAGTGGACCCAATGGTACTAGTGGATCCAATAATTAGTAAAAGACTCTTATGTTAGCCTATAATCATCTAATAGACATCTTGGTCAAGGGAGGATTACAAATCCTAACACCCCCCATGAATCCTAACTTGGACAACTGTGGGCCCTAGAAACAAGGCCAGAAGTCACCAATATACAATCTAAAAGATAAAAAAATGTTTCTAAATAAATCAAGGAAATAGGGGAAAACCTCATGGGAACCCCCCCCCCCCAACCAAAAAGCATTAAACAAGAAAATACAATATATATTTAGAATAAAGAAGCTTCCTCCTTATAAAATTAACTTGTCAAAACACTGTTGCAAATTTGTAGCTCTATGCAGCAGTATGGTTCTTCTGTGCAGCAACATCCTGAAGCTGTGCAATTGAACCTCTTAATGTCCTTCTGAACTGATGAATTTGTGTGTTTATTTTGGATGGAAAATGTGGAGAATGATCAAATTTATTCTTCTGTCAGCCAAGTGGTTGATCATTCGCTATCATCAAGTAGCACTATCTTTGATTTTTGTTGCACCACTCTGTAGGGAGTGAATCTGTGAGAAAGAGTGCAACATGCTCATTTTGATACTAGGACCTAGTTCTCCTTCTGTATTTTGGATTCCTGGAACCATCCCCAGTTGCATCAATGAAATTTTGAGCCCATTTATATTAAATCGAGCACATAGATCTGTGGAAAAACACACAACTCACAAGATATATCACACCATTTACTTAGCAATTGAAGAATGAAAGAGTGCAAAAATGGCTTGCAACTGTGAATGCTTTCATTAATAAAAAAAGTAATTAGATAATAATTAAAATGAAGTACAATGGCTAAATAGCCACAAGCAATTCGAATACACACAAGGAAATTCAAATTGATTAGACTCTACTTGATTGTAGGTAACTAAGACCTTGTCTAAATCATTATTGGAGGACTCAATGGTTAACTGAACTTGTCTAAATCATCACCGGCGTTCATTGTAGTTCTAAAACACAACTCAAGTGTCTAATTCAGTGTTGATTAAGCCTAACTAACTGTGGTAGGTGAGAAATGCACCTCTCTTGCATGTAGCCATGCAAACTTAGCGCTTAACTAAATGTAGGGAACTAGAACTGAATTTAACTGACTCGTAACTTAGCTTGACTAGTCATCAACTCAACTCAACTAATGGAGGTTGGTATCGGCACTCCCATTGGCTTCTAATTTTTAGGGATTGATCTAGGAGGATCCTAAATTAATGCATGCAAGTGCAATCGGTGGCAATAGGCCTCAATTAGTGTTCCCCACACTTTAGTAACTGAAACATGTGCCCCAATTAGGCCAAGTGGACGCAATTGAGTAAATGACTAAAAATAGACTGGAAGGACTCCCAATTTAGACATGACTCTAGATTCAGACATATGACCAAATTGGACAAGGTAGGATTAATAATCCTAACACCACCCCTGAATGATAACTTGGACAATCTGTGGGCCCTGGTAACTAAGACCATAGGTCACACATTACATCAAGTAAAATAAAGTAACTTCTCAATACAAGGAGCTAGGAAAAAAAGGACATGGGAAAAAATACCCCCCTCTATCTAAGCAGGTAGGATCAGGATTCAACTTTGAAAAACTTGAAAATATGTTGCTGCAATCTTCATCTCTATTAGGTAGTGAAGCAACATGCATGGTGTGTTGTGCACATGTATTCTGGGGCCTGGCATGTAGACTTCTCCTTCTTCTCCAAAAATGATGATGGAAGGAAGGAAAAATGTAACCTTTGTATCTTGTTGGATGAATAGGTGTATGATATATATTCTTTTGAATGTAGTGAGATTGAGCCCTTTCCATGTAGCATCTTATAGGGAGTCTATTGCATCTCTCTGAAGGAGGTAAGATTGCATGGTATAACGCAAGGGTCTTTCCTTTTTGAGTGTCAGGTGGGTTTCCAGTCATCTTCCTAGCTTCCAGTTTGGAAATAGGGACTGAATCTGTATCTGAATCACCTTGAATCTCAATCTCATAAAATGATAAAGATGGATCTGCAATACTAGTAAAAGCTGGAAAAGAAGTAGATGAAATTATTTTACCTTCCCTTGCAAGTGGCTGTTGAGAGTGCACTAGTTCTTAAGGAGGCATGAAATGTGAGAACTTATATGCTTTTGAGGCATGATTTGCAACACCCTTCTCTATGATGTTCCCAGTAGAGATATCTGTGATCTTCACTGAGTCAGTTCCAAAGATCACTCACTTTGGAGAGCCAGTATGGGTCATCTGGTAGACAAATAATAGGTTTGAAGCTAGGGAGGGAACAAATAACACATCTGTGAATCTTCCATGTTCAATACTGATAGAGCCCTTTCCTTTTGTTTGGAATTTGCTGTTATTTCCCATCTGAATAATAGGACCATCAAAGGACTGAAAAGAAGAGAATGATTCTCTGGATGCAGCCATATGATTGCAAGCTCCATAATCAATGAGGAAGACATGCACTGATGAGAAGATAGCCTTCAATGCATGGCCTTTCCTTTGGTGTTATTCATCTTTTTCTTCAGATTTATCCTTCCTTACACTAGCAGGTGCAACAATGTTATGTTTCTTCAAAAGAAGAGACATTTCATCAAGTTGTCTTCTCATATAGGAGCTTTCTGAATGAAATCCCTTTTGCAGTAAGAACAAAGGACCTGTCCCTTGACATTCTTCTTGCTTCTCTTTGAACTTGAAGGCTCATTTGACTGCTCTTTCTTCACAGAAGACTCGTCTCTTTGCTTCCCTTTGTCATTCACTACCTTACGTCCTCTTGCAACCAAAGCTTGATCTTTAGGAGATCGAATGATCCCCATTTGGATCAACTTATCATTCTCAGAAGTGAGATATTGGATGAAATCATCAAGAGTGGGCATATTTGAATTTGGAGTGGTGATCCTTACTATTTGGAAGGTTGATACAAAGACTCAGTAGTCTGCATTGAGCTTTGTGAGAATGGCAAGGATGAGCCGATCTTCATCCTCACCACTTTGCATTGCTTCAACTGGTATATCAAATTCTTGAATTCTATGAAGAATTCATTCAGTGATTCGAAGTTGGATGGATTAAGAGAGATCAACTAATTCTCTAGCTGATGGACCCTCATCTCATCCTGCTTATCAAATAAGGAGGAAAGATTGTCCCAAATCTCCTTGGGAGTCTTCAATTCTTGGATGTGCAGGAATCAAAGATCTTGAGAGACTGAGGAGAATAAGTATCCATGAGCTTCATCAAGCCTGTTCAAGTACTTTTCTTTGTCATGATTTAGAATTGGAACTGCCTCTATTTCTTCTATGAGTCTAAAGAGCTTCTTGGTGTGGAGCAATACCTCCATGTCTTCCTTCCACTGGTGATATTTTAAGGGAGTACGATGCTCTACTAGATGGGCCATTTTGAATGCAGTAAGGATGACTGAGCTGCTGTAGCAAATGCAATGAGAAGAAAGGGATTCTTCTAGTGAATGCTATGAGAAAAGCTAATAACTTGTCAGACAATCAAACATACAAAATAAGGCCGACAATCTGCACTTTTGGAATTTTTTTCACACCCAACATAGTTGATCAAGCAAGCTTGATCAACAATTTCCTAACTTGGTATATTAAGTGGTAAATTCTATGCTTTTGATGCAGTACTGGAAGGAGAAATTTTGCTCAAAAACAATGATCTAGCTGAAGATCAAAGGAGGAGAGGTGCCTTCTTTGCTGAGGCTCTGATACCATATTAAATTGAGCAGATAGATCTGTGGACAAACACACAACTCACAAGATAGATCACACAATTTACTTAGCAATTGAAGAATGAAACAGTGCTAAAATGGCTTGCAACTGTGAATGCTTTCATGAATAAAAAAAGTAATTAGATAATAATTACATTGAAGTAAAATGGTTAAATAGCCATAAGTAATTCAAATCCACATTAGGAAATTCAAATTGATTAGACTCTTCTTGACTGTAGGTAACTAAGACCTTGTCTAAATCATTATCAGAGGACTCAATGGTTAACTGACATTGTCTAAATCATCATCGGAGTTCATTGGAGTTCTAAAATACAACTCAAGTGTCTAACTTAGTGTTGACTAAGCCTAACTGACTGTGGTAGGTGAGAAATGTGCCTCTCTTGAATACATCCAAGCAAACCTAGCACTTAATTGAATGTAGGGAACTAGAACTGAATGTAACTAACTCCTAACTTAGCTTGACTAGTCATCAACTCAACTCAACTGATGGAGGTTGGTATCATCACTCCCAGTGGCTCCTAATTTGTAGGGATTGATCTAGGAGGCTCCTAAACCGATGTATGCACATGCATTCAATGGCAGTAGGCCTCAATTAGTGTTCCCCACACTTTATTAACTGGAATATGTGCCCCAATTAGGCCAAGTGGACCCAATTGAGTAAATGACTAAAAATAGACTGGAAGGACTCCCGATTTAGACATGACTCCTGAATTAGACATATGACCAAATTGGACAGGGGAGGATTAATAATCCTAACAATTTAGGATTAGGATTTTGGTTTGGAATGGTTGTTGGATCTGGATCTTGAACCTCATGAGGTTCATCCTCAATAACAGGATCATTATGGTATTGATCCTCTTCATCTGAAATTGAAACAGGTAATAAATCATCGTCATAAAAAATGGGAGGAAGAGTGCTTATGCCTTCTTATGCTTTAGATGGTGGTGCATCATACAACAGATCTTCTTCAAATTGAACACTCTGCTCAATGAAGCATTTCCTAGTTGCAACCTCCATCTACTTGTATTGTTTTCCATGTTCTTTATATCCCAGTAGAATGCATTCGCTACTTTCAGATTGGAAGACCTTCCTCTTGTCAGGTGGTATTCCAGCCCAACATTTGGATCAAAAACCTATAAAATGAAAGACATTGGGCTTATTCCCATGCAATCCTTCAGATGGAGTGGCCCCAACCACTGATTTATGAGGCACTGTGTTATGAAGATATGAAGCATAGTTTACATCTTCTTCGCAAAGAGAAGGAGGGAGATTCTTACCATGGAGAAGGCATGTTTCCATCTTCTTCATTGATATGTTCTTCCTGTCAACCACACTATTCTATTGTGGTGTGTATGGAACTGAGTGTTCCATTTGAATCCCCTCTGATTCACAGTAATACTGAAAGTCTCTTTTGATGCACTCTCCTCCTTTATCAAATCTTATGGAATTGATTTTCTTACTGAAATTATTCTCAACCATAGCATTAAAAAGTTTAAAAATATCAAAAACGTCTCATTTCCATTTCATAAAGTAGATACAACAGTACCTAGAACAATCATCAATAAACGTGAGGAAATACCTACAACCAATAATGAAGTTTGTGGGCATAACTCCAACCACATCACTATGTATCGAATCAAGTATATAGGTAGCTCTATGTTCCTTCCCAAATTCATACCTCGTATCTGGATGCTTACCTACGATGCAACCAGAGCATATTCCATCGGAAGTTTGGATGAGAGGAAAAACTTCAACCATTTTATTATTGTGGAGTTATTGGAGATATTTGGAATTGAGATGCCAAAATCTCTCATGCCAAGTATTGCTAGTGTTTTTAGCAAGATACAATAAAAAAGTAGGAGGTGAGAGGAAAAAAATGTGAGAACTCATATGCTTTAGTAGAATGATTTGCAATAATTTTTTCTATGAGATTTCCGGTATATTTCTTTGTGATCTAAACCAAATCTTAGTCAAATGTAACTTTCTTGGGAGAGCCTGTATGGGTCATTTGATAAAAAAATAACAAATTAGCTGCAATGAAGGGAAAATAGAGAACATTTTTTAACTCACCATGCTAGATTTTATCTGAACCTCTTCTTACTGCTGGAATTTGGGAATCATCTCCCATGTGAGCATTAGGCACTTTTAATGGTGTGAGGGTCAAGAAGAATTCTTTGGAGGAAACCATGTGATTGGATTCTCCAAAATCAATTATATATGATGTTGAATGAATAAATGGCTATTATTCAATGAATGGCACCTTTCATCATCTTCTCATTGTGGTCCATCATCGGACTTATTTTCTCTTTGTGGAAGAGTAATGTTATTATGTTTTAGGAGGGGAGTCAGCTGGTCAACTTGCTTCTTCATACAAGAGAATTCTAGATGAAAACCCCTCATACAATAGGGACACATCTTCTTTTCAAACTTCTTCTTCTTCTTATAGCCTGAAGCTCCTTCAGAACTCTTCTGATTCTCTTTAGGATTCGAATCAACTGCTTTAGGCTCTTTCCCCTTAGATTTCCCTTTCGCTTGATCTTTGGTAGAGTTTGTCACTAGGAGGGATTGATATTTGGAAGTCTTGATGACTCCTATAAGGATAAAATTCTATTGCTCCTATATTAAGGTCTCAAAAAAGGAATCAAATGAGGGAATCTTCCAATTGGGAATGGAATCTCTTTTGGAATGGAATATCGAGACAAATATAGAATACTCAAAGCCTAGTATGCTGACTATAGAGAGCAGATGTTTCTCATCCTTTCTTTCTATTCTGCACTGTCTACATTATAGTGTAAGAAACTTGAATTTAGTAAAGAATTGTTGGATGGTCTCAAAACTTATGGATGTAATGCTATCAACCCATTTTCCAGAACACATCCCCGAAGCTCATCTTGTTTTCCAAACAAGACTTCAAGCTTCTCCAAAGATTCCCTGGGAGTCCTTAAACCTTCAAGGTGAAAGAAGAAATATATGTATATGTGAGTACATAGATAACTGAAGGATTCATCTAAGCAATTTAGAAACTTGTTTTTATCAGTTGGATGATGGGGCTTGACCTCCCTTCTAAGTATTACCCTGAAGTATCCCTTGTTGTAAAAGGACATTCTGCATATCTTACCTCCGATCAACATACTTGAAGGGTGTTAGGATCTGAGGTGTGGAAGGTTAAGCATCCATAACTATCCTTCTGGAAAATACAATATCTTCACACAATACACGTAGAACCTGTAGAAAATTCCCTGCAAAACCAAAATTATTTGAACTATGTTAGAATCAATCCTTCCCTCTCAACATGAAAATATTCTCAAGTTCTGTCATGCCCGCACTACCACTCTCAATAAATTCAGAGGAAGAAAGGCACTCTTTGCGGGACTTCTGTGGAAACCATACTTCTTCTGGTGTTCAATGGAGAGGAGACAAACTTGAATCTTCCTTGAGATGGATCTAATACCATGTTAAAATTGTTGTGCCATTTATATCATCAAGAAACGAGTGCAATCAGATTCTTAATTATTACGCAGTAAAGAGGAATAAATTATACGAACTGTAAAACTTAAATATTATAGGAAACAGACAAGTATTTCTCAAAGAATTATAGTATTATGTTCATTATAGAATTCGGTGTTACAATAGTGTTACATAAGGAGGAATTTGAATCGTTAGGGATGAATTCAAATCCACTAACTGACTCTAACTGTATCTAACTACATGGCTAGCTAAAGATGTCTAAATCACTATCAGATTCCAAGTGAATAACTCCATATGTCTAATTTAGTTAATCCATCAGTTGTAATGAGTTAAACCAGTCTAACTGCAGTGGTAGGTGAGAAGTAGGTGTGAACTAGTGCCTTCCCACATGCATCCAGGCATAACTAGTGCTAACTGAAATGGAGTAGAACTAATTGAATATAACTGAAGAGTAACTAAGTTTAACTAGTTACCAACTCCCAACAACATAAGGAGGTTGGTGCTAGAACTCCCAATGGCTCCTAAAATGTAGGGATTGTCCTAGGAGGAGCCTAAACTAATGTAAGTGTATTTAGTCTTAGTTAGCATCTATCAGTATTCCCCACACTCTAGTGACCGGTACATGTGGACCCATTAGGATAAGTGGACCCAATGGTACTAGTGGACCCAATAATTAATAACAGACTCCTAAGTTAGGCTAAAATAATCTAATAGACAGTTGGATCAAGGGAGGATTATAAATCCTAACACTCCACTAGTACTCTTTCGGTCATCAACACTTCCTGCCGAATATACATCAGTAAATTCCTTTATAGTGAAGTCATTTATTTTTGGATACCATAATCCATAATCCAGAGTACCTTTTATATATCTAAGAATTATTTTTACTACAACCACATGTGTTTCTCTTGGGGCTACTTGGAATCTGGAAGCCAAATCTACAACCTTCATTACATTTGGTCTAGTAGATGTTACATATAATAAACTACAAATAATTGATGTAATCATAGTATGATCCACTTGGAAGAATTCATCACTCTTGCTTAATTTACAACCAATGACCATAGGATTACTAACAGGTTTGGATTCTTCCATTTTGAACTTCTTTAACATTTCTTTGATATTCTTAGTTTGAGAAATGAAAATTCCTTTTTTATGATTGAGATACGTGTAAACTTAGAAAGAATGTTAGTTATTCTAACATTGAAATTTCATATTCTTTCTTCATTTCTGATGCAAAGTTTACACTCAGAATTTGTAGATCACTTCCAAATATGATGTAATCTACAAAGACTACCACAATGATCATATTTTCATTTTCAATCTTTATGTACAAATTACTATGTGTGGCCCCTCTTTTATATCCTTGTTGTTTTAAATAATTGTCAACTTTAATGAACCATGCCCTTGGATCTTGTTTAAGGCCATAGAGTGATTTCTTAAGTTTGCATAGATAATTTATGTTTTTTGACAAGAGAAATCCTCCATGATGCTCAATATAGAATTATTCTTAAAGTTCTCCATTAAGAAATGCATATTTTACATCCATTTGATATACTTTTAAGGTTTTGTAGCATGAAAAAAGTAATAACATCCCAATGGCTTCGAGTCTTGCCACAGGTGCAAAATTTTCTTCAAAGTCAATGCCTTCTACTTGAGCATAGCCTTTACAAACTAACCTATCCTTCTTTCTTGTCACGTGACCATGCTCATTGAACTTGTTTTTAAATATCCATTTGGTTCCAATAACATTCATATCCTTAGTTCTTGGGAGAAGTTCCCAAGTTTGGTTCATTTCTATTTAATCAAGTTCATCATACATGGCACTGATCCAATTCTCACTTTTGCAAGCTTCTTGAAATTTTTTGGGTTCTACTATCAAAAGTAGTGGTTGTTCTTCATCAAATAATTTTCTTCTTGTTTTAACTCCTAATTTTCTGTCACCAATTATTTGAATTTTAGGATGATTTTTATGGACCCACCTAGATGGTGTCTTTGTGTTTGATCTCAGGGAATCTTCATTCTCATTTTCATGTGATTCTTCTTCGTCTTCTTCTTCTTCTTCTTCAGAATTATATTTGTTTTTTGTACTTTCTTCCTTTCCCTTATCATCTATTTCTTCATCATCAACAATTTCTTGATTTTGTATTCTTCTTGGTTTAGTATCATCAGCAGTTACATTTTCACTTTCTATGATCTTGTGTGACCTTAGATTATAACATATGTATTCCTTTTTGGTGGAAGAATATCCAATAAATATGCCTTCATCGGTTCAAAAATCAAACTTCCATAGATTATCATCATGTCTTTTTATGCAGCATTTACTTACAAAAACTGTAAAATATTTAAATAGAGCTAGTTTTCCTAACCATTTCTCATCAGGAGTTTTGTCACTATTCACTCTGAGTTGTCCTCTGTTTTGTACATAGACATCTATATATATTGCTTCTCTCCAATAAATATCAGGAAATTTTGCTTCATTTAGCATAGTTCTAGATGTTTCTTGGACTGTCCTATTATTTCTCTCAGCTACTCCATTTTGCCGAGGAGTTTTTGCTGCTGAGAGTTGTCTCTCGATTCCATGCTTTTCACAAAACTCATTGAAATCATTTGAGGTTATTTTCCCACCATTATCTGATCTTAGAAATTTAATCTTGTGATTTGCTTGATTCTCAACAAGTGCTTTGAAGGCTTTAGATTTTATAAAGGCTTCTGATTTTGCTTTAAGAAATTTCACAAAATTCATCCTTGTATAATCATCGATTAATAACACAAAGTAATATTCACCTTGAAATATTTTAGTCCTTGTTGGTCCACAAAGATCAGTGTGAATTATTTCTAATGGCTGAGAGGTTTTATGTTCTTTTATTTTGAAGCTTGTTGGTATTTGGAAATGTAGGATTTCATATAAAGTCCTTGACTTGTTCTCAAACTTTGACTTGATATATTCTTCATTTAGTTTCTTTCTCAGGTGCATAGTGTCTTCTTCAAGCCTTTTTGATTCTTGTATTCCTATTTTGAGTTGATGTTATAGATTGTTTTCATCCCTTTCGACTTCTAGAACCTGTGTTTTTAAGTCAACAATCATTCTTTCTACCTCATTGTTTTTCTCTTCAAATTATATCATGTGAGTTTTTATTTCTTGTACATCCTTTTATACTTCTCTAATTCTTCATGAGTATTTATAAGTTATGCTTCAATATATACCACATATTCTATTTATTCTTGAGGTATTTCACTTTCGAAACCCATGAATAGGACTTCAGCATCTTCACTTATTTCATCATCTTCACTGTCTTCTTTGGAGTGTAGGTTTCTCTTATTTTTCTGAAAATTATTTGTGTATATGATCTCATTCTTTTGATATTTCTTATTGTTAGGATTATTAATCCTCCCTTTGTCAAATGTCTATTATATTAATTATTTCCTAACTTAGGAACCTTAAATTAATTAATTGGGTCCACTTGGCCTAATTGGGCCACATGTACCAGTCACTGAAGTGTGGGGAACACTTATAGAGGTTAATTACCACTTAATACATGTGCATGCATCAGTTTGGGTGCCTCCTAGATAAATCCCCACATTTTAGGAGCCACTGGGAGTCCGGGCACCAACCTACTTTAGTTAGTTGGTGTTAGGACTAGTTAGTCTTAGTTAGCCCTCAGTTACATTCAGTTACTTCACAGTCATTTAGGCTAGCAGTACCAATGCATGGTTACATGGGGAGGAGTGCTTTTCCTACCTACCACACTCAGTTGCACTAAGTTAACTAGCTGTCAGTGGTTGTTGGAGTTATTGGTCATCGAGGAGTTATTTATTTGGAATCCGATATTAATTAGGAAACCTTGAGTTAGAGATTCAGTTAGATATAGTCATATCCACTTGGAGGATTCAAATTCATATCCCATGCATTTGAATTATACCTATGTAAACTATTGTAACACTGGATATTATTATTGTGAATGATACTATAAATTTTTGAGCAATACTTTGTTGTTTCGTATGTGGTTTGTTATGTTCAGTTTGTATCTTCATTCTCCATTATTTTGTTGCAAACATTATTAGAACTATATAATTGAATATCTAAATGGAATTCAAATTATTATATGGTATCAGATCCTTCTTAGGAAGGCTTCATGCTTGTTTCTCCCCATCGAACATTAGAAGCAGCTGGGTTTCCACAAAAGTCCCCTATGATGATTGGCATCTCTAGATTTATTCAGAGCAGCGAAGAGGGTGTGAGGGAACCTGAAAACATGTTAATGTTGGGAGAAAAAGCATGATTCTAATACTTCATATGTTTTAGTGTGTTATTATAGTTAAATTGACAGGTGCTACATAGCTTGTGAGAAATATTTGCAGTCTTCCAGCCGGAGCAATTATGAGTTCTCAAAATCCTGAACCACATATCCTCACAACTTCCAATTACCTTGATTGGAGGATTGATATGCAGCTGGCCTTGCACTAGCATGGCTACCATAGGATCATACATGGATGGGAGGCTGAGCCTCATCAGCCAGTAGAGCGGAACAAGTTCCTAACTTTGTTGTGATGAAGCATTTGGGTACTTATGTACTTATATTTCCAGAGATATCCTCTTTCATCTAGAAGGATTGAGGACTCCTAGAGAATCCTGGGAGAATATTGATATCTTATTTAACAAACAAGATGAGATTCGGGGACACATTCTAGAGAATGAGTTGGTATCTTTACATACCAATAGTTTCGAGACTATTGAGCAATTCTTCTCTAAATTCAAGTCTCTAGTGCTCCAATGCAGACAGTAAGGGATAGAGTGGAAGGATGAGTATAATGTCCTTTCCATACTCATAAAACTAGGTTTTGAGTACTCTGTATATGTCTCTATGTTTCATTCCAAGCGGGAAAGATTTCTTGACTGGAAGCTTCGTTCATTAGTTTCTTTTTCCAAGTCCTTAATCAAGGAACAAGATAAATTGTTTCGAATGGGAGTCATCCATACTTCCAAGGATCAAGCTCTCTTGGTTACTGACTCTTCCAAAGCGCAAGAAAAGGGGAAATAAAAGAAGAAGAAGCCAAAGGTAGCTGATTCGAATCCTAAACAAAATCACCAAGCTTCTGAAGGGGCCTCCACCTCTAAGAAGAAGAAATTTTAAAAGAAGTTATGTCCTTATTATGAAAAGGGATACCATATTGAAGAACATTGTATGAAGAAGAAACTTGATGAGATGTCTGCTCTTCTCAAGCATCATAACATTTCTCCTCCAAGAGCAAAGAATCCCGATGAAGAAGCACTGACAGAAGATACCAAAATCTATCATTATTTGAAAGAAACTCTCTCTCCATCTTTAGTATACATTATAGATTCTGAAGCCTCCAAACACATGGTTTCCTCCAAAGAATCCTTCTATACTCTTTCACTATCAAAGGGGCCTAACATTCACATGGGAGATGATTCCCATATTCCAGCAAAAGGAAGGGGCTCAGTCAGAGTGAAGCATGGTGAGTTCAAGAATTTATTATATGTGCCATCCCTTACTGCTAATCTATTATCTATTTACCATATGACTCATGCAGGTTCTCAGAAGAGGGTCACATTCAATTTAGACTCAGTCGAGATTACAAAAAGTTCCACTGGAAAGCTTGTAGTGAAAGGTATTACAAATCACTCTACCAAAGCTTATGAGTTTTCACATTTCTTACCTATTTCTCCTCCTACAAATTTATTGTATCATGCTAACAAAACTAGCAAGATTTGGCATGAGATATTTGGCCATCTCAATTTCAAATATCTAAAGAAACTCCACAATGATAACATGGTTGAAGACTGAAGGTTTTCCCTCCATCCAAACTTCCGATGGAGTATGTGTTGGTTGCTTGGTAGGTAAGAATCCAGAAAAGAAGTATGATATTGGGAAGGCACATAGAGCTATCTCTACACTTGATTTGATACAAATTGATGTAGCTAGACCTATGCCCACAAAATCCATTAATGGTTTCAAGTATTTCCTAACCTTTATTGATGATTGTTCTAGGTACTACTGTATCTACTTCATGAAACTAAAATCAGAAGATTTTGAGACTTTTAAAAGTTTTAAAGATATGGTTGAGAATAGTTTCAATAAGAATATCAAGCCAATAAGATTGGATGGAGGAGGAGAATATGTCAAAAGATATTTCCAGAATTCCTGTGAATCAGAGGGAATTCAAATGAAACACTCAGTTCCATACACCCCACAAAACAATGGTGTGTCCGAGAGGAAGTACATATCATTGAAAGATATGGAAACATGCCTTCTCCATGGAAAGCATATCCCTCCTTCTCTTTGGGATGAAAAGGTAAACTATGCTTCATATTTGCAGAATAGGGTGCCCCACAAGTCAGTGGTTTGGGTCACCCCAATCAAAGCACAGCATGGGTATAAGCCCAATGTCTCACATCAAAGATTTTTTGGTTCCAAAGCTTGGGCCAGAAAACCACTTGACAAGAGGAAGGCCTTCGAAGCCCAAAGCAGCAAAGGCATTCTGCTAGGATATACAGAAGATGAAAAAGCTTACAAACTGATGGATGTTGCTACCAAAAGTGTCCAATTCAAAGAAGATTGTCTACAAGATAATCCTCCAGTAGCACAAGAAGGTATAACTATTTCTCCACCTATTTTTGATGATGATGATGATGATGATAATGATGTCCTATAGGGTTCACATTTAGATGAAGAAGGTCACATACATCATGATCCTATTATTGAGACTGAATCTTAAGAGATTCTAGATCCATATCCAGCACCCATTCCTAATCAGAATCCTAAACCCAGATGGGCCCAAAAGCTTCTTGATGCAGCTGGAAGTGGTGCTAGAGTTCCAGAAGACAAAAGAATCTAGTATCAGAATGGGCATGCTGCACTATCCCTCATAGATTCATTCTCTACAGAATAGTGCAGCAAAGTTCTAGCTCGGTGCTACTTGATGATGGTGAATGATCAACTAATGGCCCACAGAAGCAGATATTTGATCATTCCCTACCTTCACCATCCATCAAAAACAAATAGACGCATCAGTTCATAAGTACATTGAGAGGTCCATTGATGGACCATACTGCTACATAGAGCTGCAATTTTTGCAACAGCGTTACCAAGTTATTTTTTCTAAGGAGGAAGCTTATTTCTTCTAAAGATAGCTTGTAGATTTCTATTTTCCGTCTTTTTTATGGGGGGGGTTGTTTCCCATGAGGTTTTCCCCTGTTTCCTTCGTTGTATTAAGCATCATTTTTTATTATCTTCTAGATTGTATTTGGGTGAACTATGGTCTTGTTACCAGGGCCCAGATTTGCCCAAGTTAGGATTCAAGGGGGTTGTTAGGATTATTAATCCTCCCTTGGTCAAATGTCTATTAGGTTAATTATTGCCCAACTTAGGAACCTTAAATTAATTAATTGGTTCCACTAGTATGATTGGGACCACTTGGCCTAATGGCACCACTTGTACCAGTCACTAGAGTGTGGGTAAAACTACTAGAGGTTAACTGCCACTTACTTCAAGTGCATGCATCAGTTTGGGTGCCTCCTATACCAATCCATACATTTTAGGAGCCACTGGGAGTTCCGACACCAACCTAATTCATTCAGTTGATGTTAGTGCTATTTAGTCCTACTTATCCCCCAGTTACATTCAGTTAGGCTAGCACTACCAATGCATGGATAATGCATTTGGGGAGGAGCGCTTTTCCTACCTTCCACACTCAGTTGCACTGAGTTAACAAGCTATCAGTGGTTGTTGGAGTTATTGGTCATTGGGGAGTTGTTTATTTGGACTCTGATATTGATTGGCAGTCCTTCAGTTAGAGATTCAGTTAGATACAGTCATATCTACTTGGAGGATTCAAATTCATATCCCATGCATTTGAATTCTACCTATGTAAACTTTTGTAACACTAGATATTATTATTCTGAATGATACTATAAATTCCTGAGCAATACTTATCCATTTCCTATGTGGTTTGTTTTGTTAATTTTGAATATTCATTCTCCATTATTTTGTTGCAAACATTATTAGAACTATCTTCTTGAAGATCTAAATGGCATTGAAATTCTAATACTTATGATAGTAAGGTTCTTCATCATCACTATCCTCTTGTTTTGGATAAGGATACTTTCTGGAAAAATGTCCAATCCTTCCACTGTTAAAACATTTCAAGGGTAGATTCCCTTTGTACTTGCTAGTGCCTCTATCAGGTTTCTTGGTGAAAGAGAGGTTCCTCATCATCTAGGTCCTTAGATTGGATCTTGGATACGAATTTAAAGGTTGTTTCCTTCTTTGATGATCAATTTTGTCTTGTTCTCATCTCATAGGCAGTGAATATCCCATGTAGTTCATCTACTGTCATAAGTTCAATATCATCTTGTTCTTATAAAGAGAACGCCTTTGATTCATACTTCATTGGCATGGTTCTTAGTACCTTTTCAACTAGGTCTTTCTCTGTCATATCCCCTCCAATGCCTCTAATTCCATTAAAAATTTCATGTACTCTTAGATAATATTCTGCAATATTTTCTTCCTCTTTTATTTTTAGGTTTTCAAAATGTCCTTTGTAGGTATGGAGTTGGGATTCCTTGACTTTGGTTTCTCGTTCATAGATGCATTTTAATTTTTCCCAGGCATGTTTAGATGTTTTGCATTGCATGACTTTTACAAGTACTCTTTCTGTTAACCCACTCAAAATTGCATTTAGATCTTTTTCATTGGCCTCATATTGGCTGAGTTCTCCTTCATATATAGGTACGTCATATGGTACTTTATATTATGTTTCAAAAGTCCTCCAAACTTTGTATCCAAGAGGCATTATATGGAACTTCATTCTTAAACTCGAGTATGCATAATTATCCCCAGTAAATAAGGGAGGTTTGTTGGTGGCCAACCCCTATTGATCCATAGTGTTAACAATATTGAGAAGGGGGGGCGAATCAGTATTGATAAATTTTAACAATTTAAACCACTTTTAATTTATTCATTAACACATATGGTCAACAAAAACACACATAACAAAAATCTATCATGCAAGCCCAATTGGGTAAACCACCAGCACTTCCTATTACTGCAAAATTATATTTTACAAATAGTTTTTTCTTTCTACTACAGACAAGGATGGTACTACAACCTATTTACCAGCAACTACTCAAAGGAGGCTATACCCCCTAGTTTATTGTTTGCTACTAAAAGGATTATACGGAACCTTATTTACCAGCTACCACTGGAAGGAGGCTACAACCCCCTTACAGGCATGTTTCCTGCCTTAACCTCCAAACCTTCCTTATATGATACTTAAATCTCTGACTATTATTCAATCGATCTTTCAATTGAATGTACAAAGGAACTTTTTCGAAGGTTTAAAACATTTTTTATATACCCTCAAATATATCTCTTCATTAAGAAGTCGCCTATCTTCATGGTGGCTCTTCAAAGACAAATTAGCTCATTCAAAATTACTTCTTTGTTCATCATTTTTAACTCTATTTAATTTATCAATCGTAACCTTCTGCAGTTTTGTTTCCACAAGGCCTTTTCAACAAAAAATATTTTATGCATTGAATTTTCCACATTTACCTTTCCGAACTCATCTTTCTACAATTACCTTTCCACAATTGTCTTTCTGCAAAGCACATTCTGCAACCAAATACTTCTTCCTTTCGCAATTGCAAATTGAGTGTAAACATTTTGAATTTTCTCAAAAATTTCTTCCATAATTATCTTTCCGAAACAACCTTTTTAAAATTGAAAACTTCTTCCTTCTGTAATTCGCAGATTGCAGATTATGGATTTGTTCTGCATTTCGGATTGCAAATGTGCCTCCCAACATTTTGGAAATGGGATTCTACGAATCTCTTTCCACAAATCATTTTTTGCAACTCTCTGAGACATCAATTTCTTGTGGATTCTTTCATGATCGTTGATCTGAGATCGGATGTCGATTTCACTATAACTTTGTGGATCACTTTTCAACCGTAGATCTGTTGTGGCTATCTTCTAACCGTTGGATATTTATAAAGCCACAACAACAATGGAATTGAACCGGTATTGAACTAAAATTCATAAAAAATATGCCCCCTTCTTAGCTTAATTAACACCGCGCAACTTCACCCAATGGAATAATTTTTAGTCGTGGATACTCCTTGGTGATCGTACTCATCCTTCAATGGAGCGACGATTACTTTCCAATTTCGCTTTGTGTCCTGACTATTATCTTCCGCTTATTTTCATGTAGCAGAATTGCTGACAGCCATTATATCTAAGTTCATCTTAGATTGATGGTTATTTTTAATGCTACCAAAAGAATTGATATCGATTCCAGAGTCAATCTATTTACTAACCTTCATGCACTTTTCCACAACGGAATCCTCTTCAACCATTGACTTGAGAATGATCTCGATCTAACTGTCGATCTATTTTCTTGATACGATCTTAGTCGTCCAACCTATGCTAAATAAGAAACTAGAAATCCATGAATCTATGTTGATTGATCATAGGATTAATCAATCAAACTTAATAGACTTCTCCTGACTTGCTCCCCTCACTAGATCCTCTCATTTGTCTTTCCATCCTTATCACATATGCCATCGCTTTCCCTTCCATCACTTATTCCTTTGTCATTACTAAACTCTTTTGACATCAATGAGAATTCCATATAATAAAAATCATGAATAACATCTTTTATTGGAAACAAAATATGTATATTACCCTAATAATTCATTGTCACTACCTATATTACAAGCTCCCATTCAATAACCTTTATAACAACACATTTGGTATCTTTTTCCTAAAAAGGCTATTTGGTTGGAATACTAAGACATGCAATAGAAATGTATTTATATTCAAAGGGTTGTTGGTTGGGAGACACTCACTTTTCACTTGGAATATAATCATGTACATGATGGAAATATGCCAGTATGGATTCTTAGGAGGAGCTAAAGGCCAAGGCCCAACTAGTGAATCGTTAGACATGTATAATGTGAATATCAATGTATGGACCTTTTGGTTGGCTATGATTCGAATTCAACTACTATGTAAATGTTATTTTCAAATATAGTGAAATGCTTCAAGATGGGTGTGTGGAGATCACTAAAGAGGGGTTATGTTTCCACTAGAGGGGAAAATGAAAGAGGGCTATGGTATATTTAATCCTCTATTACCAAGTTTCAACCTAAGAATTCATATTTTCTTGTGATCTTCGTTAAATGATCCAATTACTTATTTTTTATTATCTTAATCAATCATTGAAAGCATCTGTGAGGTTAGTGAAGAAAGTCCACTCTATGAGTTAAGGAAGCATGGTATGAAATACTTCTATGACTATTGAAATATTTCTCTCTTATATAGTCAAACTATATTTCAGTTGTATTTGCTCAGTCCTCTCATCTCTTTGGGAGTCTATCATCCATTTAGAAAAATTAACCTTATGGCAGAGGGAATGGAATTGGTCTGTGTGTTCTACATTGGGTTGATGTTATTTCTATTGGCTATAACCATTCCATTTTTTTTGGTCTATTAGACAATCAGGAATCTAATTATGAATAGGGGAATGATTGATCCAGGAGGATATTGGTGGCCACCCACCTATTCCTCTTGGAACCCCACCCTTGTTTCTTTAAGTTTTCTAGTTTCCTTAATTGTAGCACAATTTACTATTTTTGGCAGTTTTTAGGTCCTAAACTTTCAGAGCCATTTTGAGGCCCTAAACGACGTTTTTTGGCATCAATTGGTCGGGAAAATATGATTCCATTCTAGACTTGATATTTTCCACTTATGGATGTAGTCCTTAAACAGGTCTTTCTAATGATGTATCATGCACGTCAAATGGAGGTAGTATGCTAAAGTTACGACCCTGGGAAATTGATGTACCAAGTTACCCAACAGGGTCCACATTAAGGCATTTCACCTCCTAGGGTTAGGTTTTTGGATGTGTAAGGTTTCCATTGTTTCTCAATAATATATAATCCTTCGAGCCTCATTGTAACACAAAGTTCAGAGGAATGTAGCTGCCACATCTCTTCTCAAAGATAAGCTACCATCACTCTAGCTAGTTTATTTCCATTATGTATGTAAACAAGTTTCAGTTATTGATTAATGAAATGAAGTGTCATTTCCACTGCATATTTTTTTCTATGGTTATTTGTGTATTATGTTTCCTTCCTACCTAAATCTGGATTAATGACAGACCATAGAGACTAGAGATGGTTGTACATGTGAGAAAGTGAGGTTGAGCAGGATGAGAATATTTACTCACTAATTTTGTATGCTCACTATATTCTTGAGAATCCACATATAATTTCTACTTGGAATTGAAAGGAAGAAAATGGTTCAGGCTTCTATTCACACATTGGCAAGTATATGGAAAGACGAATTGCATAAGGGAACCATGGATTGGTGAAGGGAATGCTTGAACCTAGAAGTGTATTTTCTAGGGAAGGTGTTTTTGGTCATAGGGTTGTGAGGAATGAGAAATATTCATATATAAGAGTCAATTTAACATATGGATAAGAATTGAGAGAAAAAACAAGTTCTAATATGGGAGAAAAAACCATGTGAGTGTTCTTCTCCCTAGTATATCCCAACTCAAGGGTGGCCTCTCAACATAAAGATTATATGTTGTACAAAGTGTCTATGGTTTGGTGGAATGTTGCTTGCACATAGTTAACTTCTTTTAATGATTTCATTTAAAGATAATTATTTCATGCATAGTGTGCTTATTCAATGATTTTAACATTATCTTCCTATGAATGAATATGCTTGACTATGTTGATGTATGTGTATGAAATTTTTTTATTTCCATTGCATTTCCTTTCCATGCATATGTACATATTTTGTTTCTGAAGTTGTAGTAAGGCCCTCAAGGGGATAATGGGGGCATGAATTCATAAGTAATTTCCCCCTCATTTGGAATGAGGGATGTGGGCATGACAAAGTGGATTTAGGGGCTTGAGTGAAATATATGACCTTCTATGAGTTACAACCTAAGGAATCATAGGTGGAAAATGATGAAATATTTCATCCAATGAATTAATGAAAAGGACATATTGTATCCATACAAGGCGATCTCAGATTAAATCACAATTGTTAGATTAGAAGGGCCCCATTGGTGTCCAATTGTCTAGATAATTGTCAAGGATGATGGAGGAATTACCCATATCCAATTAGATATATCTTAAATTATGATTCCGAGAGGAGAATAATATTATCAAACATACAAACAATTTTAATAGGTATGGAAGTATTTAAGTGAGCACAAGTTGAATACCTTTAATCAACCAACAAAAAAATGTGAATATGATGGATGATTTATTTTAATTATCACCCCTTTAATTAGTTTGACATTATTGCATATCTTAACTATATATTATGATTCAAACATATTAAAAATATATTATAAACTTTTTCTCCACAACCCTTCTCATTATACAAAAACCACGTGGTGGAAATGTCCTTGACATTGGCACTAGCTTTACATTGAGATATTAATAGGAGGTTTTTGCAATAAGATGCAAATGAAACCTTATAGTGACCAAATAATGCTATTTATTTCCATTTAAAAATAATAAATAATAGTTCAAAATATTCTATATTATATCACCCAAAAACTAAATAGATCCCTCCATGATCTAAGTGTAACTTTCCCTGCCAACCACTCATTCTCTAGTAAAAAATTGGCCACAAAACTTTCTTGCATATATTTAGACATCCTAATCTCTAAAAAATTAAAGGGGCCAATGAAATTACACATAATAGTTGTGTAACAAATCATAAATACTTCTAATATGTAAACTCATATTTAGGCGATTCAAGATTATTCTTAGAATTGATGAATAACTTGGTTCAGTCCACACTTTGAATTATCATATCCACACTTTACATGCTTATCATTATTATGAAAATGCTAAATATGAATGCTTGAAAATATACATACATGCTTATCATTATGATGAAAATGCTAAATATGAATTCTTGAAAATATACATAATAATCCAAATTTTATTTAAGTAACTTTAAATTATTCATTAAAATTAAGAGAGAATATAAAAATATGGTTTCAAGTTTTTCAAAAATTTAATCAAACCGAAAAGCATAAGAAAGAACACACAAATTTATGAACTATGATGGAAAATTATAAAATGTTAGAAAATTTAACCTTATAAGACCTTTGATGAAGCATTACATAGGTAATGAATAGTGATGATGAGAATACCATTGACTATGAAGCCATTTTACTATTTTATACATGCTAAAACCATTTTACTTTGATTTGTGGTATTTGATGTTAATAAGCCAACTTGAGTAGTATATTCTCATAGGTTGTTGTTATTGCATGTGATTGGTTAAAAAAATACATAAATAATTTCATTACATGTGTCAATAGCACTACCCCTTAGGGAAAATGTCAAAACCTAAATTGAGGTTTCTGAACAACAATTAAAAATCACTCAACTTAATATGAATACAAAAACATGTATATTCATAGTTAATGTAAATTGTTAAGAAGATGGATTTTGTGTGCACTTTGTATTATGGGTCTCAATATCTTGAAAGATGTCAATTTTTTGTTTGGTTTAAGAAAATATGAAAAAAAAAACGTTTATAAAACTATGGGTTATCATAAAAAAAACTCTATGTTATTATAATGGGTAAAAAGAAATTATAGAGTAAGTCTAAAAAGTCCAATAGTTAGACCATTTATAAAAGTGGGTGAAAGATGAAAAACCTGTATTAAGTTTAAGATATAAATACAAATACAATTAGTAAAGTTAGTGAATGACAATTCTATCACTAACAGACAAATTTAATAAAATGATCTTTTAACATATTTATGAATGTGAATTTTTTTAATAATTATATAACTTATTAAATGGTTGAGTTAACATATTTATCAATGGGAAAAAAGTTTAATAAATGGATAACTCCTTATACAATTGATATTGAAATGGTAAAATGGTTGGAGTTTCTAAAAAAACACCCATTCTCTTACAAATATTCACTTACAACCATACATGCATCATGACACATTGTTTCATGTCTTGCATAGAGCAAGCTGCGAGGAACGAAAATTCTGAGGGTCATCTTTTGGCCCTTATGTGTTGCCTATTCCATTTGTGAGTTCTACTCTAGCTTCCTCAAAAGTACATTCATTCAACTTATGGTTGTTTTTTTAATTGAAACAAACACATTATTTCTTTTGGAAAGAAAAAATACTTTTATAATAAGTATATTTATTTTTGGTTGAAATCCCTTAAAATTACCAAGTTGAAATACCCATAAACCTAGATCCCGTTTGAGTTTTTATTAGTTTAAGTTCCATTAACTTCACTATAGGTAAAAACTAAACTATATCCAACACTATTATTATTATGAGCGTCAATCAAAAAATCATTTACTTTCTCATATACCAATATTAAAACCCAGGCCTAATCAACCAACTACCTTCACTACTACCTTGACCTGAAATAACTAATATTCTTGGTGGTGGTCGGGCTTTTGTAAGTGCATTAAGCAAAGCTAACAATCCATACAAATTGATCACTTGTGTGTTAGGTAACATTCCAATTGTGAGGCCAAGCGATTTAATATTAAAGAACAACCGGTAACATTCCAACTGAGCAGTTGATCTTGTTTGTTCTTCAATTGGATATTAATGAAAGAACAAAGGATTGATCATTGTTTGTGAGTTGGGCACTGTTGTTGAAATTATTCAACAGCACAACACATACATGCTACATTAAAGATCGAAAATTTGGGCACCCAAGTTGAAATTCCTCAACAACACAACACAACACCAACATTAAAAATCGAAAAGCCCAGCGAGATACATAATTAAAATACCATATACAATAAGTTTTATCATATCATGTCATTTAAACTTTTTTATCATATCATGCCATTTAATATCGAAAGTTTTTGAGATTTTTAAAATTTTTAAGGCTATGTTTTAGAATAGTTTCAATAATAATATCAAGTCAATGAGATCCGATGGAGGAGGAGAATATGCCAAAAAAAAATTCTAAAATTTCTGTGAATCATAGGGGATTCGAATGGAACACTCAATTCCATACACACCACAACAAAATGGCATGGCTGAGAGGAAGAACATATCACTGAAAGAAATGGCAACATGCCTTCTCCATGGCGAGCATCTACCTCCTTCTCTTTAGCCTGAAGTAGTAAATTGTGCTTCATATTTGCATAATAGGGTTCCCCACAAGTCATTGGTTCGGGTCACACCACTTGAATCATTACATGGGTATAAGCCAATGTCTCAGATCTGATAGTTTTTGGTTCCAAATCTTGGGCCAGAATAGCACTTAACAAGAGGAAGGCCTTCCAAGCCCAAAATAGCAAATGCATTCTACTGAGATATGAAAAAGATGTAAAATCTTACAAACTGATGGAGGTTTCTACCAGAATATGCTTCATTGAAAGAAGTGTCCAGTTCGAACAAGATCAACTGCATGATACTCCTCCAATAGCACAAGAAGGTATAACTATTTCTCCACCTATTTTTGATGATGATGATGATGTGATAGAGGTTTTAAATTCATATGAAGTATCACATACGACATGATCATGTTATTAAGACTGAATCTCAATATATTCTGGATCTAGATCCAGTACCCATTCCTCATCAAAATCCTAAACCTAGATGGGCTCAAAAGATTCGATGCAGCTAGAATTGGTGCTAGAGTTCCAGAACACAGAAGAAGAACTAGGTCCCAGTATCATAATGAGCATGCTACATTATCCCTCATAGATTTTCTCTCTACAAAATGGTGCAGCAGATTTCCAGGTCGGTGCTACTTGATGATGGTGAATGATCAGCTACATGGCCCACATATGCAGAGATTTGATCATTCCCTACCTTCACCATCCAATAGAAACAAACAGAGTCATCCATTCATAAGTACATTGAGAGGTCCAATGATGGACCTTACTGCTACATAGAGCTGCAATTTTTACAACAGTGTTACTCAAGTTATTTTTCTATGGAGGAAGCTTCTTTCTTCTAAAAATAGCTTGCAGATTTCTATTTTCCTACTTCTTTTTTGTCGGGGGGGGGGTGGTTCCCATGATCAGGTTTTCTCTTGTTTCCTCAGTTCTATTAAGCATCATTTTTTATTATATTTTAGATTGTATTTGGGTGACCTATGGTCTTATTACTAGGGCCCACAATTGTCCAGGTTAGAATTTAGGGGGGGGTGTTAGGATTATTAATCCTCTCTTGGTCATATTAATTATTTCCTAACTTAGGAACCTTAAATATATATATTGGGTCCACTAGTACAATTGGGTCCACTTGGCCTAATGGGGCCACATGTACCAGTCACTGGACTGTGGGGAGCACTACTAGAGGTTAACTGCCACTTAGTGCATGTGCATGCATTAGTTTGGGCACCTCCTAGGACAATCTCTACATTTTAGGATTCAATGGGAGTCCCAGCACCAACCTACTTCAGTCAGTTGGTGTTAGTACTAGTTAGTCTTAGTTATCCCCCAGTTACATTCAGCTACTTCACAGTCAGTTAGGCTAGCAATACCAATGCATGGATAATGCATGGTTGCATGGGGAGGAGTGCTTTTCCTACCTACTACACTCAGTTACACTAATTTAACTACCTGTCAGTGGTTGTTGGAGTTATTGGTCATCAAGGAGTTGTCTATTTGGACTCTGATATTGATTGGGATACCTTGAGTTAGAGATTTAGTTAGATATAATCATATCTTCTTGGTGGTTTCAAATTCATATCCCATGCATTTGAATTATACCTATGTAAACTATTGTCACACCGTATATTATTATTGTGAATGATACTGTAAATTCCTGAGCGATACTTGTCCATTTCCTGCACTATGGTTTGTTTTGTTTAGTTTGTATCTTCATTCTCCATTCTTTTGCTACAAACATTATTAGAACTATCTGATTGAAGATCTAAATGGCATTCAAATTCTAATACTTATGATAGTAAGGTTCTTCATCATCAATATCCTCTTGTTTTGGATAAGGACGCTTTCTCAAAAAATGTCCAATCCTTCCACAGTTAAAAAATTTCAAGGGTAGCTTCCCTTTGTACTTGCTAGTGCCTCTATCAAGTTTCTTGATGAAGAGAGGTTCCTCATCATCTCGTTCCTCATATTGGATCTTGGATACAAATTTAAAGGTTGCTTCCTTCTTTGATGATCCATTTTTTCTTGTTCTCATCTCATAGGCAATGAATATCCCATGTAGTTCATCTACTGTCATAAGTTTAATATCATCTTGCTCTTGTAAACAGGACACCTTTGAGTCATACTTCATTGGCATGGTTCTTAGTAACTTGTCGACTACATATTTCTCTTTCATTTCGCCTCCAATGCCTATAATTGCATTAAAAATTTCATGTACTCTTAGATAATATTCTGCAATATTTTCTTCCTCTTTCATTTTTAGTTTTTCAAAATGTCCTTTGTAGGTCTAGAGTTTGGATTTCATAACTCTGGGTTCTCCTTCATAGACAGATTTTGATTTTTTCCAAGCATGTTTGGATGTTTTGCATTTCATGACTTTTACAAGTACTCATTCTATTAACCCACTCAAAATTGCATTTAGATATTTTTCATTGGCCTCATAATGGTTTAGTTCTCCTTTATCTATAGGTACATCATATGGTACCTTATATTATGTTTCAACAGTCCTCCAAACTTTGTATCCAAGGGCCATTAGATGGCACTTCATTCTTAAACTCGAGTATTCATAATTATCTCTAGTAAATAAGGGAGGTTTGTTGGTGGCTAACTCCTGTTGATCCATAATGATTTTAATAGGGTCTTCCTTCTAGTGATTAAGTTGTAGTGAGGGAACCTGGCTCTGATACCAATTGGTGGAATATTCAACAATACTAAGAAGGGGCGTTGAATCAGTATTGATAACTTTTAACAATTTAAACCACTTTTAATTTATTCATTAACACACATGGTCAAAAAAAACACACATAACACAAATTTATCATGCAAGACCAATTGGGTAAACCACCAACACTTCCTATTATTGCAAAATTGTATTTTACAAATAGTTTTTTCCTACTACTATAGACAAGGATGGTACTACAACCTATTTACCAGCAACTACTCGAAGGAGGATATTTCCCCCTGTTTTATTAGCTGCTACTGAAAGGATTCTATGGCACCTTATTTAGCAGCTACCACTGGAAGAAGGCTATGACACCCTTGCCGGCATGTTGCCTACATTAGCGCATCCAAACCTTCCATACATGATAATTTTATCTCTGACTATTCTTCAATCAATCTGTCAATTGAATGTACAAAGACATGTATTCTAAGGTTTAAAACATTGTTTATATATCCTCAAAAATATATCTTCATTCAGCATCAGCCTATCTTCATCGTGACTTTTCACAGACAAATAAGCTCATTCAAAATTACTTCTTTGTTCATCATTTTTAACTCTGTTTAATTTATCAGTCGTGACCTTTCACAATTTCCTTTTTCATAATGCCCTTTCAACAAAAAATATTTTATGCATTGACTTTTCTGCATTTACCTTTTCACACTCATATTTCTGCAATTATATTTCTGCAATTGTCTCTCTACAACAAACTTTCCACAATCAAAAACTTCTTCCTTCTACAATTGTGGATTGCGGGTAAGGATTTCTACTTTTCTCGAAAATTGCTTCTGCAATTATCTTTCCGAAACAACCTTTCTAAAATAAAAAACTTCTTCCTTCCGCAATTTCCATATTGCGGATTATGGATTCCTTTCACATTTTAGATTGCAGAGTGTAGATGTGCCTCCCAACTTTTTGGAAATGGGTTCTACAAATCTCCTTCCACAAATAATTTTTCGCAACTCTCTGAGACATCGATTTCTTGTGGATTCTTTTCTGACCATTAATCTGAGATCAGATGTGGATTTCACTATAAATTTGTGGATCACTCTTCAACCGTAGATCTGTTGTGGGCTATCTTCTAATTATTTGATATTTATCAACCCACATCAACAATGGAATTGAATTGGTATTGAAATGAACTTCATAAAAAATATGTCCCTACATAGCTTAATTAACACCGCACAACTTCACCAAGTGTAATAATTTTTGGTCGTTGATATTCCTTGGCGATTGTGCTCATCCTTTGATGGAGCAACGATTACTTTCCAATTCCACTTCCTATACTGACTATTATCTTCTGCTTATTTTCATGTAGTGTAATTGCTAACAATTGTTAGATCTAAGTTTATCTTACCTCTATGGTTATTTTTAATTCTAACAAAATACTTGATATCGATTTCAGAGTGAAACTATTTACTAACCTTCATGCACTTTTCCATAACAGAATCCCCCTCAACCATTGATTTGATAATGATCTCGATATGACCGTCAACCTATTTTCTTGATACGATATTAGTCGTCCAACCTATGCTAAATAAGCAACTGCAACTCCATGACTCTATGTTGATTAATTAGAGGATTAATCAATCAAACTTAATCAGACTTCTCTTGACTTGATTCCCTCACTGGATCCTCTCATTTGTCTTTCCATCCTTATCACATATGCCATCACTTTCCCTACCATCACTTATTCCTTTTTCATTACCGAACATCAATGACAATTCCATACAATAAAAAGCATGAATAACACCTTTTATTGGAAACAAAATACATATACTACCCTAATGATTTTTGTCACTGCCTATATTGCAAGCCTCCACTCAATAACCTTTATAACAACACATTTTGTATCTTTTTCCTAAAAAAGGCTATTTGGTTGGAATACTAAGACATACAATATCAATGTATTTATATTCGAAGGGTTGTTGGTTGAGAGACACTCAATTTTGACTTGGAATGTAATCATGTAAATGATTTAAATATGCTAGTATGGATTCCTAGGCAGAGTTAAAGGCCAAGGCCCGACAAGTGAATGGTTAGGCATGTATAATGTGAATATCTATGTATGGACCTTCTAGTTGGCTATGATTCGAATTCAACTACTATGTAAATGCTATTTTCAAATATAATAAAATGGTTCAATATGGCTATGTGGAGATCACTAAAGAGGGGTTATGTTTCCACTAGAGAGGAAAATGAAAGAGGGCTATGGTATATGTAATCCTCTATTACCAAGTTTCAACCTAATAATTCATATTTTCTTGTGATATTCCTTAAATGAGCCAATTAATTTTTTATTATTATCTTAATCAATCATTGAAATCATCTATGAGGTTAGTGAATAAATCCCACTCTATGAGTTAAGAAAGCATGGTATGAAATACTTCTATGATTTTTGAAAGAGTTCTCTCTTATATAGTCAAAAGATATGTTAGTTGTCTTTCCTCATTCCTCTCATCTCTTTGGGAGTCTATCATCCATTCAGACCAATTAACCTTATGGAAGAGGGAATGGAATTGGTCTGTGCATTTTACAATGGGTTGATGTTAGTTCTATTGGCTACAACCATTCCATTTTTACTAGTCTATTAGAGAATCAGGAATCTAATTATGAAATAGGGGAATGATAGACCATAGAGACTAGAGATGGTTGTACATGTGAGAAAGTGAGGTTGGGCATGATGAGAATATTTACTCACTAATTTTGTATGCTCACTAGATGCTTGATAAGCCACATATAATTTCTACTTGGAATTGAAAGGAACAAAAAGGTTTAGACTCCTATTCACACATTGGAAAGTACATGGAAAGATGAATTGCATAAGGGAACCATGGATTGGTGAAGGGAATGCGTGAACCTAGAAGTGTATAGGGTTGTGAGGAATAAGTGATATTCATATAGAAGAGTCAAGTTAACATGTGGATAAGAATTGAGAGAAGAAAGGGGTTCTAGTATGGGTGAAAAACAATGTGAGTGTTCTTCTCCCTAGTGGCCTCTCAAAACACTGTTGCAAATATGTAGCTCTATGTAGCAGTATGGTTCTTCTGTGCAGCAACATCCTGAAGCTGTGCATGTGAACCTCTTAATGTCCTTCTGAAATGATCAATCTATGTGTTTCTTTTGGATGGAAAAGGTGGAGAATGATCAAATTTATTCTTCTATAGGCCAAGTGGTTGATCAATCGCTCTCATCAAGTAGCACCATCCTGGAATTTTTTTGCACCACTCTGTAGGGAGCGAATATATGAGATAGAGTGCAACATGCTCATTCTAATACTAGGACCTAGTTCTCATTCTATCTTCTGGATTCTCAGCACCATCCCCAGCTGCATCAATGAGATTTTGATCCCATTTAGGATTAGGCCTTTGGTTTGGAATGGTTGTTGGATCTGGATCTTGAACCTCATGAGATTCAGCCTCAATAACAGGATCATTATGGTATTGTTCCTCTTCATTTGAGTCAAAAACATGTAATAAATCATCATCATCAAAAATGGGAGGAAGAGTTCTTATACCTTCTTTTGCTTTGGATGGTGGTGCATCACACAACAAATATTCTTCAAACTGAACACTCTTCTCAATGAAGCATTTCCTAGTTTCAACCTCCATCAACTTGTATTCTTTTCCATCTCCTAGAATGCATTCACTACTTTGGGCTTGGAAGAGCTTCCTCTTGTTAGGTGGTATTCTGGCCCAAGATTTGGAACAAAAAACTATCAAATGAGAGACATTGGGCTTATGCCCATGTAGTGCTTTGAATGGAGTGGTCCCAACCACTTATTTATGAGGCACTCTATTCTGAAAATATGAAGCACATTTTACAGCTTCTTCCCAAAGAGAAGGAGGGAGATTCTTACCATGGAGAAGGAATGTTGCCATCTTCTTCAATGATATGTTCCTCCTCTCAGCCACATCATTGTGTTGTCATATGTATGGAATTGTGTGTTCCATTCGAATCTCCTGTATTTCAAAGAAATACTGAAAGTATCTTTTGATGTACTCTCCCCCTTTATCTGATATTATGGACTTGATTTTATTACTAAAACTATTCTCAACCATAACTTAAAATGTTTAAAAATATCAAAAACTTTTGATTTGTGTTTCATAAAGTAGATACAATAGTACCTAGACCAATCATCAATAAAGGTGAGGAAATACCTGCAACCATTAATGAATTTTGTGGGAATAGGTATAGCCACATCACTATGTATCAAATCAAGTATATAGGTATCTCTATGTGCCTTCCCAACTTCATACCTCTTCTCTGGATGCTCATTGGAAGTTTGGATGAGAGGAAAAACTTCAACCATTTTATTATTTTGGAGTTATTAGAGATATTTGAAATTGATATGGCCAAATATTGCTAGTGTTGTTAGCATGAGACAATAAAAATGTAGGAGGTGAGAGGAAAAAAATGTGAGAACTCATAAGATTTATTAGAATGATTTGCAATACATTTCGCTATGAGCTTTCTAGTATCTTTTCTGTGATCTCAACTAAATTTGAGCTGGATGTAACTTTCTTGGGAGAGCGTGTATGGGTCATCTGATAAATAGAGAACAAATTAGCTGTAAGGGAGGGAAGATAGAGAACATTTTTTAACTCGCCATGCTGAATTTTATCTGAAGCTCTTCCTGCTGCTGGAATTTGGGAATCATCTCCCATGTGAACACTAGGCCCTTTTAATTGCGTGAGGGTCAAGAAGGATTATTTGGAGGAAACCATATGATTCGATGCTCTAGAATCAATTATATATGATGTTGACTGAATAAGGGTACCTTCAAGGCATGACACCTTTCATCATCTTCTGGTTGTGGTCCATCATCAAACTTAATTTCTCTTTGTGGAAGAGAAATGTTATTATGCTTGAGGAGGGAAGTC
This sequence comes from Pseudotsuga menziesii, assembly GCA_001517045.1. NCBI lineage: Eukaryota > Viridiplantae > Streptophyta > Pinopsida > Pinales > Pinaceae > Pseudotsuga > Pseudotsuga menziesii. The sequence goes on along the minus strand of LPNX010359890.1, from coordinate 104,076 downwards.
AGTTGGTTAACATGATTCTTCATATAAGAGAATTCTGGATGAAAAACCCTCATACAATAGGGACACATCTTCTTTTCAAACTTATTCTTCTTCTTAGAGCCTGAAGCTCCTTCAAAACTCTTCTGATTCTCTTTAGGATTTGAATCCACTGCTTTAGGCTCCTTACCCTTATATTTCCCTTTAGCTCGCGCTTTGGTAGAGTCTATCACTAGGAGGGATTGATCTTTGGAAGTCTTTATGACTCCCATCTACATCAAATTATCTTTCTCCTGTATTAAGGTCTCGAAAAAGGAATCAAATGAGCGAATATTACAATTGGGAATGGAAGCTCTTCCAGAATGGAATATTGAGAAAGATACAGAATACTCAGAGCCTAGTATGTTGAGTATGGAGAGCACATGTTTCTCATCCTTTCTTTTTATTCCACAATGTCTGCATTGAAGTGCAAGAAACTTGAATTTAGTAAAGAATTATTGGATGGTCTTGAAACTATTGGGATGTAAGGCTATCAACCCATTCTCCAGAACACATCCCTGAAGCGCATGTTGTTTTCCAAACAAAAATTCAAGATTGTCCCATGATTCCCTGGGAGTCCTCAAACCTTCAAGGTGAAAGAGGAGATATATGTATATGTGAGTACATAGATAACCAAAGGATTCATTTATGCAATTTAAAAACTTGTTTTCTTAGTTGGATTATGGGGATCAACCTCCGTTCTAAGTATTGCCCTGAATAATCCCTTCTTGCACAAGGACAACTGCATATCTTCCCTCCGATCAAAATAATTGAAGGGTGTTAGGATCTGAGGTGTGGAGGGTTGAGCATCCATAATTATCCTTCTAGAAAATACTATATCTTTACATAATATACATAGAACCTGTAGAAATCTCATTGCAAAATCAAAATCATTCAAACTATGTTAGAATCGAGCCTTCCCTATCAATATGGACACTTTCTCATGGTCCATCATGGTTGTACTGTCACTCTCAATAAATTCAGAGGAAGAAAGGCACTCTTTGTGGGACTTCTGTGGAAACCCAACTACTTTTGGTGTTCAATGGATAGTAGACAGACTTGAAGCTTGCTTGAGATGGATCTAATACCATTTTATAATTGCTGTACCATTTATATCAACAATAAATGAGTGCAATCAGATTCTTAATTATTATGAAGTGAAGAGGAATAAATTATACAAACTAAACAAATCAAATCTCAGAGGAAAGAGACAAGTATTTCTCAAAGAATTATAGTATTATGTTCATTACAAAATCTGGTGTTACAATAGAGTTACATAGGGAGGAATTTGAATCGTTAGGGACGAATTCGAATCCACTATCTGAATCTAACTGTATCTGACTACATGGCTAAATAAAGATGTCTAAATTATTATCAGATTCCAAATGGTTAACTCCATATGTCTAACTCAGTCAATCCATCAATAATAATCAGTTAAACCAATCCAACTATAGTGGTAGGTGAGAAGTAGGTACAAACTAGTTCCTTCCCACATGCATCTAGGAATAACTAGTGCTAACTGAACTAGAGTAGAAATAACTAAATGTAACTGAAGAGTAACTAAGCTTAACTAGCTACCAACTCCCAACAACTAAAGGAGGTTTGTGCCAAAACTCCCAGTGGCTCCTAAAATGTAGGGATTGGCCTAGGAGGTGCCTAAACTAATGCATGCAAGTGGAATCAGTATCAGTTAGCATCTATAGGTGTTCCCCACACTCTAGTGACTGGTACATGTGGACCCATTAGGCTAAGTGAACCCAATGGTACTAGTGGACCCAATAATTAATAAAATACTCCTAATTTAGGATAAAATAATCTAATAGATAGTTTGATCAATTGAGGATTATAAATCCTAAACTGCACTGGTACTCTTTCAGTCATCAACACTTCTTGACCAATCTACATTAGTAAATTCCTTTAGAGTGAAGTTATTTCTTTTTGAATACCATAATCCATAATCCATAGTACCTTTTATATATCTAAGAATTCTTTTTACTACAACCACACATGTTTCTCTTGGGGCTGCTTGGAATCTAGAAACCAAATCTATAGCCTGCATTACATCTGGTCTAGTAGATGTTACATATAATAAACTAGCAATCATTGACCTATTCATAGTACGATCCACTTGTAAGGATTCATCACTCTTGCTTAATTTACAACCAATGACCATAGCATTACTAACATGTTTGGATTCTTTCATTTTAAACTTCTTCAACATTTCTTTGATATATTCCTTTTTATGATTGAGATACTTGTAAACCTAGAAAGAATGCTAGTTCTTCTTACATTGAAATTTCATATTCTTTCTTCATTTCTAATGCAAAGTTTACACTCATAATTTGTAGATCACTTCCAAATATTGTGTAATATACATAGACTACCACAATGACCATATTTTCATTTTCAATCTTTATGTACAAATTACTTTCTGTGGCCCCTCTTTTATATTCTTGTTGTTTTAAATAATTTTCAAGTTTAGAGAACCATGCCCATGGAGCTTGTTTAAGGCCATAGAGCACTTTCTTAAGTTTGCACAAATAATTTATGTTTTCTGATAAGAGAAAGCCTTCAGGATGCTCAATATAGACTTCTTCTTCAAGTTCTCCATTAAGGAATGCATATTTTACATCCATTTGATATACTTTAAAGGTTTTGTAGCATGCAAAAAGTAAGAAAATCCCAATGTCTTCGAGTCTTGCCACATGTGCAAAAGTTTCTTCAAAGTCAACACCTTCTACTTGAGCATATCCTTTACAAACTAACCTAGCCTTGTTTCTTGCCACGTTACCATGCTCATTGAACTTGTTTTTAAATATCCATTTGGTTCCAATAATGTTCATATCCTTAGTTCTTGGGACAAGTTCCCAAGTTTGGTTCATTTCTATTTGATCAAGTTAATCATACATGGCACTGATCCAATCCTCACTTTTGCAAGCTTATTTAAATTTTTTGGGTTCTACTATCGAAAGTAGTGCTTTTTCTTCATCAAATAATTTTCTTCTTGTTTTAACTCCTAATTCTTTGTCACCAATTATTTGAATTTCAGGATGATTATTCTAGACCCACCTAGATGGTGTCTTCGTGTCTAATCTTGAGGAATCTTCATTCTCATTTTCATGTGATTCTTCTTCCTCTACTTTTTCTTCTTCTTCTTCTTCTTCAGAATTATCTTCTTTTTGTGTACTTTCTTTCTTTCCCTTATCATCTATTTCTTCATCATCAAAAATTTCTTGAATTTGTATTCTTCTTGGTCTAGTATCATCAAGAGTTACATTTGCACTTTATATTATCTTGTGTGACCTTAGATTAAAACATTTGTATGCCTTTTTTGTGGAAGAATATCCAATAAATATGCGTTCATTGGTTTTAAATTAAAAATTCCCTGGATTATCATCATCTCTTTTTATGTAGAATTTACTTACAAAAACTCTAAAATATTTAACTCAAGATAGTTTTCCAAACCATAGCTCAAAATAAGTTTTGTCACTATTCACTCTGAGTTGTCCTCTGTTTTGTACATAGACATCTATATATATTGCTTCTCTCCAATAACCATCAGGAATTGTTTCTTCATTTATCATAGTTCTAGATGTTTCTTGGACTGTCCTATTCTTTCTCTCAGCTACTCCATTTTGTTGAGAAGTTTTTGCTGCTGAGAGTTGTCTCTCGATTCCATGCTTTTCACAAAATTCATTGAACACATTTTAGGTGAATTCCCCACCATTATATGGTCTTAGACATTTAATATTGTGATTTGCTTGATTCTCAGCAAGTGCTTTGAAGGCTTTAAATTTTATAAAGGCTTCTGTTTTTTCTTTAAGAAATTTCACAAAATTCATCTTGTATAATCATCGATTAATAACACAAAGTAATATTCACCTTGAAATACTTTTGTCCTTGTTGGTCCACAAAGATCAGTGTGAATTATTTCTAATTCTTGAGAGGTTTTATGTTCTTTGATTTTGAAGCTTGTTGGTATTTGGACACTTAGGATTTCATCTAAAGTCCTTGAGTTGTTCTCAAACTTTGACTTGATAGATTATTCATTTATTTTCTTTCTCAGGTGCATAATGTATTCTTGAAGCCTTTTTTATTCTTGTATTCCTATTTTGAGTTGATGTTCTAGATTTTTTAATCCCTTTCGACTTCTAGAACCTGTGTTTTTAAGTTAGCATTCATTCTTTCTACATCGTTGTTTTTCTCTTCAAATTATATCATGTGAGTTTTCTTATTTCTTGTACATCGTTTTATACTTTTCTAATTGTTCATGAGAATTTATAAGTTATGATTCAAGATATACCACATCTTATATTTATTCTTCAGGTATTTCTCTTTCAAAACCCATGAATAGGACTTCAACATCTTCACTTATTTCATCATCTTCACTGTCTTCTTTGGAGTAGAGGTTTTTCTTATTTTTCTGAAACATATTCATGTATATGATCTCATTATTTTGATCTTTCTTATGAAAATAAGTTTCTTCATCATCATTATCCTCTTGTTTTGGATAAGGACACTTTTTGGAAAATTGTCTAATCCTTCTACAGTTAAAACATTTCAAGGGTAGCTTCTATTTGTACTTGCCAGTGCCTCTCTAAATTTTTTTAATGAAGAGAGCTTCCTCATCATCTAGGTCCTCAGATTGGATCTTGGATATGGATTTAAAGGTTTGTTCCTTCTTTGATGATCCATTTTGTCTTGTTATCATCTCATAGGTAGTGAATATCCCATGTAGTTCATCTACTGTCATAAGTTTAAGATCATCTTGTTCTTCTAAATAGGACACCTTTGAGTCATACTTCATTGGCATGGTTCTTAGTACCTTGTCAACTACATCTTTCTCTTTCATTTCCCCTCCAATTCCTCTAATGCCATGAAACATTTCATGTACTCTTAGATAATATTCTGCAATATTTTCTTCCTCTTTCATTTTTAGGATTTCAAAATGTCCTTTGTAGGTCTAGAGTTTGGATTCCTTGAATTTGGGTTCTCCTTCATAGACGCATTTTAATTTTTCCCATGCATGTTTGGATGTTTTGCATGAATTTCACAAGTACTCATTCTATTAACCAACACAAAATTGCATTTAGAGCTTTTGCATTGGCCTCATATTGGCTTAGTTCTCCTTCATCTATAGGTATGTCATATGGTACTTTATATTATGTTTCAACATTCATCCAAAATTTGTATCCAAGAGCCATTAGATGGCACTTCATTCTTAAACTTGAGTATGCATAATTATCTCCAGTAAATAAGGGAGGTTTGCTTGTGGCTAACCCATGTTGATCCATAGTGATTTTTAATAGGATATTCCTTCCAGTGATTAAGTTGTAGTGAAGGAACCTGGCTCTGATACCAATTGTTGGAATATTCAACAATACTAAGAAGGGGGGGGGGTGAATCATTATTGATAACTTTTAAAAATTTAAACCACTTTTAATTTATTGATTAACACACATGGTCAAAAAAACAGAGAGAACACAAATTTATCATGCAAGCCCAATTGGGTAAACCACCAACACTTACTATTACTACAAAATTATATTTTACAAATATTTTTTTTCCTGCTACTATAGACAAGGATGGTATTACAACCTATTTACTAGAAACTACTCGAAGGAGGCTATGCCCCCCTAGTTTATCTGCTACCATTGAAAGGATCCTATGACACCTTATTTACCAGCTACCACTGAAAGGAGGCTACGACCCCCTCGTAGGCATGTTTCCCGCCCTAGCACATCCAAAGCTCCCTTATATGATAATTTGATCTCTGACTATTCTTCAATCGATCTGTCAATTGAAAGTACAAAGAAACTTATTCGAATGTTTAAAACATTGTTTATATACCCTCAAACATACATCTTTATTCAGTAGTCACATATATTCATCATGACTCTTCACAGACAAATAAGCTCATTCCAAATTACTTATTTGTTCATCATTTTGAACTCTGTTTAATTTACCAGTCACAACCCTTCGCGTTTTCCTTTCCACAACGCCCTTTCAACAACAGATATTTTATGCATTTTTTATTTCGCATTTACCTTTACGCACTCATCTTTCCACAATTACCTTCCACAATTAGCTTTCCACAATTGTCTTTCCACAACAAACTTGCCACAATCAAAAAATTCTTCCTTCCACAATTGCAGATTGCGGGTAAGCATTTCGACTTTTCTCAATAATTGCTTCCGCAATTATCTTTCCTAAAAAACCTTTCTAAAATGGAAAAATTCTTCCTTTTGTAATTTTTAGATTGTGGATTATTGATTGCTTCCGCATTTCAGATTGCGGATTACAGATGTGCCTCCCAACTTTTTGGAAATGGGACTCCATAAATCTCTTTCCACAAATCATTTTTCACAACTCTCTAAGACGTTGATTTCTTGCAGATTCTTTCTTGACCATTGATATGAGATCAGATGTGGATCTCACTATAAATTTGTGCATCACTCTTCAACCGTATATCTATTACGGGCTATCTTCTAACCATTGGATCTTTATCAACCCACATAAATAGTGGAATTGAACCGGTATTGAACTGAACTTCATAAAAAATATGCTCCTGCATTGTTCAATTAACACCCCGCAACTTCACTCAGTGGAATAAGTTTCTACCGTTGATATTCCTTAGTGATCGTGCTCATCCTTCGATGGAGCGACGATTCCTTTCCAATTTCGCTGCTTGTATTGACCATTATCTTTCACATATTTTCATGTATTGGAATTTCTGACAACCATTAGATCTAAGTTCATCTTAGATCCATTAGAGGAAATTTCAACTTAAAATGGGCCTCTTAAAAAAATTAATAAAATAATAGTTAAAATAATAAAATAATATTTAGTAATTTTGGAGGAAGAAAAGAAAAAACTACTTTTTGTTGTATTTTCGACATATCTCCCTATGTTTTTACTCAAATTTCGATCAGGAGAGCTTGTTGGTTGTGGAATTAAATTTCGCATCCAACAAGTACCCACTTGGCATACTTTTGACAGACCCTGCTACCCCAAAAACAAGAAACACCTGAAAACTGTGATGAAATAAGGAAGCATGGTATGAAATACTTTTGTGACCATTGAAAGAGCTCTCTCTTATATAGTAAAAAAATATGTCAATTGTATTTCCTCAGTCCTCTCATCTCTTTGGGAGTCTATCATCCATTCGGACCAATTCACCTTATGGTAGAGAGAATGGAATTGGTCTGTGTGTTTTAAATTAGGTTGATGTTAGTTCTATTGGCTATAGCCATTCCATTTTTACTAGTCTATTAGACAATCAAGACTCTAATTATGAATAGGGGAATGATAGATCATAGAGACTAGATATGGTTGTACATGTGAGAAAGTGAGGTTGGGAAGGATGAGAATCTTTACTCACTTATTTTGTATGCTCACTAGATGCTTGAGAAGCCACATATAATTTCTACTTGGAATTGAAAGGAAAAAAATGGTTCAGACTCCTATTCACACATTAGCAAGTGTATGGAAAGATGGATTGCGTAAGGGAACCATGGATTGGTGAAGGGAATGCCTGAACCTAGAAGTGTATTTTCTAGGGAAGGTATTTTTGGTGATAGGTTTGTGAAGAATGAGTGAGATTCACATTGAAGAGTCAAGTTAACATATGGATAATAATTGAGAGAAAAAATGGGTTCTAGTATGGGAGAAAAAACCACGTGAGTGTTCTTCTCCCCAGTGGCCTCATATCCCAACTCAGGGGTGGCATCTCAAGATAAACATTATATGTTGTACAAAGTGTCTATGGTTTGGTGGAACGTTGCTCACACATAGTTAGTTGCTTGGAATGATTTCGTTTAAAGATAACAATTTCATGTATAGTGTGCTTATGCAATGATTTTAACATTATCTTCCTATGAATGAATTTTTGCTTATTTGTGTGAATGAATATGCTTGACTATGTTGATGTATGTGTATGAAATTTTTTATTTCCATTGTATTTCCTTTCCATGCGTATGTACACATTTTGTTTATGGCATTGTAGTAAGGCCCTGAAGCGGATAATGGGGGCATGAATTCATAAGTAGTTTTCCCCTCATTATTGAGGGATGAGGGCATGATAGATTGGATTTAGGGGCTTGAGTGAAATATCTGGTTGTATGAGTTAGAATCTAAGGAATCATAGGTGCATAATGATGCAATATTTCATCCAATGAATTAATGAAATGGAAATATTCTATCCATACAATGCGATCTCGGATTAAATCACAATTGTTTGCTTAGAAGGGCCCCATCATTGTCCAATTGTCGAGATAATTATCAAGGATGATGGAGGAATTACCAATATCCAATTTGACATATATTAAATTATGATTCCGAGAGGAGATTAATATTATCAAACATCCAAACAATTTTAATAAGGATGGAAGTATTTAAGTGAGCAGAAGATGAATACCTTTAATCAACCAACAAAAAAATGTGAATATTATGGATGTTTTATTTTAATTACTACCCCTTTAATTAGTTTGACATTATTGCATATCTTAACTATATATTATGATTCAAACATATTAAAAATATATTATAAAATTCTTCTCTACAACCCTTCTTATACTATACAAGAGCCACGTGGTGGAAATGTCCTTCACATTGGCACTAGCTTTACATCGGGCTATTAATAGGAGATTTACATCGGGCCAGAAAACCACTTGAAAAGAGGAAGGCCTTCGAAGCCCAAAGCAATGAAGGAATTCTACTGGGATATACAGAAGATGCAAAAGCTTACAAATTGATGGATGTTGCTACCAGAAGTGTCCAATTCAAGGAAGATTGGGTACAAGATAATCCTCCAGTAGCACAAGAAGGTATAACTATTTCTCCACGTATTTTTGATGATGATGATGATGATGATGATGTGCTATAGGGTTCACATTCAGATGAAGAAGGTCACATACATCATGATCCTATTATTGAGACCAAATCTCAAGAGATTCTAGATCCATATCCAGTACCCATTCTTAATCAGAAGCCTAAACCCAGATGGGCCCAAAAGCTTCTTGATGTAGCTGGAAGTGGTGTTGGAGTTCTAGAAGACAGAAGAAGAACTAGGTCCCAGCATCAGAATGGGCATGTTGCACTATCCCTCATAGATTCATTCTCTACAGAATGGTGTAGCAAAGTTCTAGGTCAATGCTACTTGATGATGGTGAATGATCAGCTACATGGCCCACAGAAGCAAATATTTGATCATTCCCTACCTTCACCATCCAACAGAAACAAACAGACTCATCAGTTAATACGTACATTGAAAGGTCCATTGATGGACCATACTGCTGCATAGAGCTGAATTTTTTGCAACAACGTTACTCAAGTTATTATTCTAAGGAGGAAGCTTATTTCTTCTAAACATAGCTTGTAGATTTCTATTTTCCTTCTTATTTTTCAAGGGAGGGGGGGTTCCCATGAGGTTTTCCCCAGTTTCCTTAGTTGTATTAAGAATCATTTTTTATTATCTTCTAGATTGTATTTGGGTAAACTATGGTCTTGTTACCATGGCCCATAGTTGTCCAAGTTAGGATTCAGGGGGGGTGTTAGTATTATTAATCCTCCCTTGGTCAAATGTCTATTAGGTTAATTATTGCATAACTTAGGAACCTTAAATTAATTAATTGGGTCCACTTGTACGATTGGGTCCAGTTGGCCTGATGGGGCCACTTGTACCAGTCACTAGAGTGTGGGGAACACTGCTAGAGGTTAAATCCCCCTTACTTCATGTGCATGCATCAGTTTGGGCACCTCCTAGGCCAATCCCTACATTTTAGGAGCCACTGGGAGTCCCAGCACCAACCTACTTCATTCAGTTGGTGTTAGTGCTAGTTAGTCTTAGTTAGCCCCCAGTTACATTCAGTTACTTCATAGTCAGTTAGGCTAGCACTAACAATGCATGGATAATGCATCTGGGGAGGAGCGCTTTTCCTACATTCCACACTCAGTTGCACTGAGTTAACAAGCTATCAGTGGTTGTTGGAGTTATTGGTCATCAAGGAGTTGTTTATTTGGACTCCAATATTGATTGGGAGACCTTCAGTTAGAGATTCAGTTAGATATATTCATATCTACTTAGAGGATTCGAATTCATATCCGATGCATTCGAATTCTACCTATGTAAACTTTTGTAACAACGGATATTATTATTCTGAATGATACTATAAATTCCTGAGCAATACTTGTCCATTTCCTGTGTGGTTTGTTTTGTTCAGTTTGAATATTCATTTTCCATTCTTTTGTTGCAAACATTATTAGAACTATCTGCTTGAAGATCTAAATGGCATTGAAATTCTAATACTCATGACAGTAAGGTTCTTCATCATCACTATCCTCTTGTTTTGGATAAGGACACTTTCTGGAAAAATGTCCAATCCTTCCATGGTTAAAACATTTCAAGGGTTGATTCCCTTTGTACTTTCTAGTGCCTCTATTAGGTTTCTTGGTGAAAGAGAGGTTCCTCATCATCTAGGTCCTTATATTGGATCTTGGATACAAATTTAAAGGTTGTTTCCTTCTTTCATGATCCATTTTGTCTTGTTCTCATCTCATAGGCAGTGAATATCCCATGTAGTTCATCTACTGTCATAAGTTCAATATCATCTTGTTCTTATAAAGAGAACACCTTTGAGTCATACTTCATTGGCATGGTTCTTAGTACCTTTTCGACTAGGTATTTTTCTGTCATTTCCCCTCCAATGCCTCTAATTCCATTAAAAATTTCATGTACTCTTAGATAATATTCTGCAATATTTTCTTCCTCTTTCATTTTTTAGGTTTTTAAAATGTCCTTTGTAGGTATGGAGTTTGGATTCCTTGACTTTGGTTTCTCCTTCATAGACACTTTTTAATTTTTCCGAGGCATGTTTAGATGTTTTGCATTGCCTGACTTTTACAAGTACTCATTCTGTTAACCCACTCAAAATTGCATTTAGATCCTTTTCATTGGCCTCATATTGGCTTGGTTCTCCTTCATATATAGGTACGTAATATGGTACTTTAAATTATGTTTCAACAGTCCTCCAAACTTTGTATCCAAGAGCCATTAGATGGAGATTCATTCTTAAACTCGAGTATGCATAATTATCTCCAGTAAATAAGGGAGGTTTGTTGGTGGCTAACCCCTGTTGATCCATAGTGTTAAAAATACTGAGAAGGGGGGGTGAATCAGTATTAATAAATTTTAACAATTTAAACAACTTTTAATTTATTCATTAACACACATGGTCAACAAAAACACACATAACAAAAATTTATCATGCAAGCCCAATTGGGTAAACCACCAACACTTCCTATTACTGCAAAATTATATTTTGCAAACAGTTTTCTCTTGCTACTACAGATAAGGATGGTACTACAACCTATTTACCAGCAACTACTCAAAGGAGGCTATGCCCCCCTAGTTTATTGGATGCTACTAAAATGATTCTATGGCACCTTATTTACCAGCTACCACTGGAAGGAGGCTACGACCCCCTTGGAGGCATGTTTCCTACCTTAGCCTCCAAACCTCCCTTATATGATAATTAAATCTATGACCATTATTCAATCGATCTTTCAATTGAATGTACAAAGGAACTTTTTCAAAGGTTTAAAACAATGTTTATATAGCATCAAACATATCTCTTCATTCAGCAGTCGCCTATCTTCATCATGGCTCTTCAAAGACAAATTAGCTCATTCAAAATTACTTCTTTGTTCATCATTTTTAACTCTATTTAATTTATCAATCGCAACCTTTCGTGGTTTCGTTTCCACAACACCCTTTCAACAAAAAATATTTTATGCATTGAATTTTTTGCATTTACCTTTCCGCGCTCATCTTTCTACAATTATCTTTCCACAATTGTCTTTCTGCAAAGAACTTTCTACAACCAAAAACTTCTTCCTTTCGCAATTGTAGATTGCGAATAAGCATTTCGAATTTTCTCAAAAATTGCTTCCATAATTATCTTTCCGAAACAACCTTTTTAAAATCGAAAACTTCTTCCTTTCGTAATTCGCAGATTGCAAATTATCGATTCGTTCTGTATTTTGGATTGCAGATGTGCCTCCCAACTTTTTGGAAATGGGATTCTGCAAATATCTTTCCACAAATCATTTTTCGAAACTCTCTGAGACATTGATTTCTTGTGGATTCTTTCATGATTGTTGATCTGAGATCGGATGTGGATTTCACTATAACTTTGTGGATCACTCTTCAACCATAGATCTGTTGTGGGTATCTTCTAACCATTGGATATTTATCAACCCACAATAACAATGGAATTGAACCGGTATTGAACTAAACTTCATAAAAAATATGCCCCTGCTTAGCTTAATTAACAGCGCACAACTTCACCTAACGGAGTAATTTTCAATCATGGATATTTTTTGGTGATCGTACTCATCCGATGGAGCAACAATTACTTTCCAATTCCGCTTCATGTCCCGACTATTATCTTCTGCTTATTTTCATGTAGTGGAATTGCTGACAGCCATTATATCTAAGTTCATCTTAGATCTATGGTTATTTTTAATGCTACCAAAAGACTTGATATCGATTCCATATTCAATCTAATTACTAAGCCTCATGCACTTTTCTACAACGGAATCCCCTTCAACCGTTGATTTGATAATGATCTTGATCTAACCGTCGATCTATTTTCTTGATATGATCTTAGTCATCCAACCTATGCTAAATAAGCAACTGGAAATCCATGACTCTACGTTGATTGATCAGAGGATTAATCAATCAAACTTAATCAGACTTCTCCTGACTTGATCCCCTCACTGGATCCTCTCATTTGTCTTTCCATCCTTATCACATATGCCATCACTTTCTCTGCCATCACTTATTCCTTTGGCATTACTGAACTCTTTTGACATCAATGAGAATTCCATATAATAAAAATCATGAATAACACCTTTTATTGGAAACAAAATACATATATTACCCTAATAATTCATTGTCACTACCTATATCGCAAGCTCCTATTCAATAACCTTTATAACAGCACATTTGGTATCTTTTTCCTAAAAAGACTATTTGGTTGGAATACTAAGACATACAATATCAATGTATTTATATTCAAAGGGTTGTTGGTTGAGAGACACTCAATTTTCACTTGGAATATAATCATGTAAATGATGGAAATATGCTAGTATGGATTCTTAGGAGGAGCTAAAGGCCAAGGCCCAACTAGTGAATCGTTAGACATGTATAATGTGGATATCGATGTATGGACCTTCTGGTTGTATATGACTTGAATTCAACTGCTATGTAAATGTTATTTTCAAATATAGTAAAATGGTTCAAGATGGCTGTGTGGAGATAACTAAAGAGGGGTTATGTTTCCACTAGAGGGGAAAATGAAAGAGGGCTATGGTATATTTAATCCTCTATTACCAAGTTTCAGCCTAAGAATTCATATTTTCTTGTGATCTTCCTTAAATGATCCAATTAATTCTTTTTTATTATCTTAATCAATCATTGAAATCATCTATGAGGTTAGTGAAGAAAGTCCACTCTATGAGTTAAGGAAGCATGGTATGAAATACTTCTATGACTGTTGAAATATTTCTCTCTTATATAGTCAAAAGATATTTCAGTTGTCTTTCCTTAGTCCTCTCATCTCTTTGGGAGTCTATCATCCATTCAGAACCAATTAACCTTATGGCAGAGGGAATGGAATCGGTCTGTGTGTTCTACATTAGGTTGATGTTACTTCTATTGGCTATAACCATTCCATTTTTACTGGTCTATTAGACAATCAGGATTCTAATTATGACTAGGGGAATGACTAATCTAGGAGGATATTGGTGGCCACCCACCTATTCCTCTTGGACCCCCACCATTGTTTTTTTCAGTTTTCTAGTTTCCTTAATTGTAGCACAATTTACTATTTTTGGCAGTTTTCTGGTCCTAAACTTCTAGAGCCATTTTGAGGCCTTAAATGACGTTTTTTGGCATCAAATGGTTGGGATAATATTTCTCCATTGTAGACTTAATATTTTATATTATGGATGTAGTCCTTAAATATATCTTTCTAACGATGTATCATGCACGTCAAATGGAGGTAGTATGCTAAAGTTACGACCCCAAGAAATTGATGTACCAAGTTACCCAACGGGGCCCACATTAAGGCATTTCACCTCCTAGGGTTAGGTTTTTGGATGTGTATGGTTTCCATTGTTTCTCAATAATATATAGGCCTTCGAGCCTCATTGTAACACAGAGTTCAGAGCCATGTAGTCGCCACATATCTTCTCAGAGATAAGCTACCAGCACTCTAGCTAGTTTATTTCCATTCTGTATGTAAACAAGTTTCAGTTATTGATTAACGAAATGAAGTGTTATTTCCACTGCATATTTGTTTCTATGGTTGTTTTTGTATTCTGTTGTGTTCCTACATAAATCTGGATCAATGACAGACCATAGAGACTAGAGATGGTTGTACATGTGAGAAAGTGAGGTTGAGCATGATGAGAATATTTACTCACTAATTTTGTATGCTCACTATATTCTTGAGAATCCACATATAATTTCTACTTGGAATTGAAAGGAACAAAATGGTTCAGGCTCCTATTCACACATTTGCAAGTGTATGGAAAGACAAATTGCATAAGGGAACCATGGATTGGTGAAGGGAATGCTTGAACCTAGAAGTGTATTTTATAGGGAAGGTGTTTTTGGTCATAGGGTTGTGAGGAACGAGAGATATTCATATAGAAGAGTCAATTTAACATATGGATAAGAATTGAGAGAAAAAAGGGGTTCTAGTATGGGCAAAAAAATCATGTGAGTGTTCTTCTCCCTAGTGGCCTCATATCCCAACTCAGGGGTGACCTCTCAACATAAAGATTATATGTTGTACAAAGTGCCTATGGTTTGGTGGAATGTTACTTGCACATAGTTAACTTCTTTTAATGATTTCGTTTAAAGATAATTATTTCATGTATAGTGTGGTTATTCAATGATTTTAACATTATCATCCTATGAATGAATATGTTTCACTATGTTGATGTATGTGTATGAAAAAAGTTTATTTCCATTGCATTTCCTTTCCATGCATATGTACATATTTTGTTTCTGAAGTTGTAGTAAGGCCCTCAAGGGCATAATGGGGGCATGAATTCATAAGTAATTTTCCCCTCATTTGGAATGAGGGATGAGGGCATGACAACGTGGATTTAGGGGCTTGAGTGAAATATATGACCTTTTATGAGTTACAACCTAAGGAATCATAGGTGCACAATGATTTAATATTTCATCCAATGAATTAATGAAAGGGAAATATTGTATCCATACAAGACGATCTTGGACTAAGTCACAATGTTTGATTAGAAGGGCCCTATCATTGTCCAATTGTCTAGATAGTTGTCAAGGATGATGGAGGAATTACCCATATCCAATTAGATATATCTTAAATTATTATTCCGAGAGGAGAATAATATTATCAAACATACAAACAATTTTAATAGGTATGGAAGTATTTAAGTGAGCACAAAATGAATACCTTTAATCAACCAACAAAAAAATGTGAATATGATGGATGATTTATTTTACGTCTTACCCCTTTAATTAGTTTGACATTATTGCATATCTTAACTATATATTATGATTCAAACATATTAAAAATACATTATAAACTTCTTCTCCACAACCCTTCTTATAATACAAAAACCACGTGGTGGAAATGTCCTTGACATTGGCACTAGCTTTACATTGAGATATTAATAGGAGGTTTTTGCAATAAGATGAAAATGCAACCTTATAGTGACCAAATAATGCTATTTATTTCCATTTAGAAATAATAAACAATAGTTCAAAAGATTCTATATTATATCACCCAAAAACTAAATAGATCCCTCCATGATCTAAGTGTAACCTTCTGTGCCAACCACTCATGCTGTAGTAAAAACTTGGCCACAAAACTTTCTTGCATTTATTTAGACATCAGAATCTCTAAAAAATTAAAGTGGCCAATGAAATTACATATAATAGTTATGTAACAAATCATAAATACTTCTAATATGTAAACTCATATTTAGGCGATTCAAGATTATTCTTAGAATTGATGAATAACTTGGTTCAATCCACACTTTCAATTATTATATCCACACTTTACATGCTTATCATTTTTATGAAAATGCTAAATATGAATGCTTGAAAATATACATACATGCTTATCATTATAATGAAAATGCTAAATATGAATGCTTGAAAATATACATACATGCTTATCATTATAATGAAAATGCTAAATATGAATGCTTGAAAATATACATAATAATCCAAATTTTATTTAAGTAACTTTAAATTATTCAATAAAATTAAGAGAGAATATAAAAATATGGTTTCAAGTTTTTCAAAAATTTAATCAAACCAAAAGTCATAAGAAAGAACACACAAATTTATGAACTATGATGGAAAATTATAAAATGTTAGAAAATTTAACCTTGTAAGACCTTTGATGAAGCATTACATAGATAATGAATACTAATGATGAGAATACCATTGACTATGAAGCCGTTTTACTATTTTATACATGCTAGAACCATTTTACTCTAATTCATGGTATTTGATGTTAATAAGCCAACTTGAGTAGTATATTCTCATAGGTTGTTGTTATTGCATGTGATTGGTTAAAAAAATACTTAAATAATTTGCTTACATGTGTTAATAGCACTACCCCTTAGGTAAAATGTCAAAACCTAAATTGAGGCTTTTGAAAAACAATTAAAAATCACTCAACTTAATATGAATACAAAAACATGTATATTCATAGTCAATGCAAATTGTTAAGAAGATGGATTTTGTGTGCACTTTGTACTATGGGTCTCAATATCTTGAAAGATGTCAATTTTTGGTTTGGTTTAAGAAAATATGAACAAAAAAAAGATTTATAAAAATAGGGGTTATCATTAAAAAAAACTCTATGTTATTATAATGGGTAAAAAGACATTATAGAGTAAGTCTAAAAAGTCCAATAGTTAGACCATTTATAAAAGTGGATGAAAGATGAAAAACCTGTATTAAGTTTAAGATATAAATACAAATACAATTAGTAAAGTTAGTGAATGACAATTCTATGACTAATGAACAAATTTAATAAAACGAACTTTTAACATATTTATGAATGTGAAATTTTTTAATAATTATATAACTTATTAAATGGTTGAGTTAACATATTTATCAATGTGAAAAAAGTTTAATAAATGGATAACTCCTTATACAATTGATATTGAAATGGTAAAATGGTTAGAGTTTCTAAAAAAACACCCATTCTCTTACAAAGATTCACTTACAAAGATTCACTTACAACCATACATGCATCATGACACATTGTTTCATGTCTTGCATAGAGCAAGTTGCGAGGAATGAAAATTATGAGGGTCATCTTTTGGCCCTTATGTGTTGCCTATTCCATTTGTGAGTGCTACTCTAGCTTCCTCAAAAGTACGTTCATTCAACTTATGGTTGTTTTTTTAATTGAAACAAACACATTATCTCTTTTGGAAAGAAAAAATACTTTTATAATAAGTATATTTATTTTTGGTTGAAATCCCTTAAAATTACTAAGTTGAAATACCCATAAACCTAGATCCCGTTTGAATTTTTATTAGTTCAAATTCCATTAACTTCGCTACAGGTAAAAACTATACTATATCCAACACTATTATTATTATGAGCGTCAATCCAAAAATCGTTTACTTTCTCATATACCAATACTAAAACCCAGGCCTAATCAGCCAACTACCTCAACTACTACCTTGACCTGAAATAACTAATATTCTTAGTGGTGGTTGGGATTTTGTAAGTGCACTAAAAGAAGCTAACAATCCATAGAAACTGATCACTTGTGTGTTAGGTAACATTCTAATTGTGAGGCCAAGTGATTTAATATCAAAGAACAGCTGGTAACATTCCAACTAAGCAGCTAATCTTGTGTGTTCTTTGATTGGATATTAATGAAAGAACGAAGGATTGAGCATTGTTTGTGAGTTGGGCACCATTGTTGAAATTCTTCAATAGCACAACACATACATGCAACATTAAAGATTGAAATGTTGGGCACCCAAGTTGAAATTCCTCAACAACACAACACAACACCAACATTAAAAATCAAAAAGTCCAGCGAGATACATAATTAAAATACCATATACAATAAGTTTTATCATATCATGTCATTTAAACTTTTTATCATATCATGCCATTTAATATCGAAAGTTTTTGATATTTTTAAATGTTTTAAGGCTATGTTTGAGAATAGTTTCAATAAGAATATCAAGTCAATAAGATTCGGTGGAGGAGGAGAATATGCCAAAAAAAATTCCCAAAATTTCTGTGAATCATAGGGGATTCGAATGGAACACTCAATTCCATACACACCACAACAAAATGGTGTGGCTGAGAGGAAGAACATATCACTGAAAGAAATGGCAACATGCCTTCTCCATGGAAAGCATCTACCTCCTTCTCTTTAGGCTGAAACAGTAAATTGTGCTTCATATTTGCATAATAGGGCTCCCCACAAGTCATTGGTTGGGGTCACACCATTTGAAGCACTACATGGGTATAAGCCCAATGTCTCACATCTGATAGTTTTTGGTTCCAAATCTTGGGCCAGAATACCACTTGACAAGAGGAAGGCCTTCCAAGACCAAAGCAGTGAATGCATTCTCATGAGATATGAAGAAGATGCAAAATATTACAAACTGATGGAGGTTGCTACCAGAATATGCTTCATTGAAAGAAGTGTCTAGTTCGAAAAAGATCAGCTGCATGATACTCCTCCAGTAGCACAAGAAGTTATAACTATTTCTCCACCTATTTTTGATGATGATGATGATGTGAAACAGGTTTCAAATTCATATGAAGTATCACATATGACATGATCATGTTATTGAGATAGAATCTCAATAGATTCTGGATCTACATCCAGTATCCATTCCTCATCAAAATCCTAAACCTAGATGGGCTCAAAAGATTCTTGATGCAACTGGAATTGGTGCTGGAGTTCCTGAACAGTGAAGAAGAAATAGGTCCCAGTATCAGAATGAGCATGCTGTACTATCCCTCATAGATTCGCTCTCTGTAAAATGGTGCAGTATAGTTCCAGGTCGGTGCTACTTGATGATGGTGAATGATCAGCTACATGGCCCACATATGGAGACATTTGATCATTCCCTACCTTCACCATATAGTAGAAATAAAAAGAGTCATCAGTTCATAAGTACATTGAGAGGTCCAATGATGGACCATACTACTGCATAGAGCTGCAATTTTTATAGCAGCGTTACTCAAGTTATTTTTCTATGGAGGAAGCTTCTTTCTTCTAAAAATAGTTTACAGATTTCTATTTTCCTGCTTTTTTTTTTGGCCGGGGGGGGGTTCCCATCAGGTTTTCTCCTGTTTCCTCAGTTCTATTAAGCATCATTTTTTATTATATTCTAGATTGTATTTGGGTGACCTATGGTCTTGTTTCTAGGGCCCACAGTTGTCCAAGTCAGGATTTAGAGGGGGTGTTAGGATTATTAATCCTCTCCTGGTAGAATGTCTATTATATTAATTATTGCCTAACTTAGGAACCTTAAATTAATTAATTGGGTCCACTAGTACAATTGAGTCCACTTGGCCTAATGGGGCCACATGTACCAGTCACTGGAGTGTGGGGAGCACTACTAGAGGTTAACTGCCACTTAGTGCATGTGCATGCATTAGTCTGGGCACCTCCTAGGCCAATCCCTACATTTTAGGATTCACTGGGAGTCCCAGAACCAACCTACTTCAGTTAGTTAGTGTTAGTACTAGTTCATCTTAGTTATCCCCTAGTTACATTCAGTTACTTCACAGTCAGTTAGGCTAGCGCTACCAATGCATGGATAATGCATGGTTGCATGGGGAGGAGTGCTTTTCCTACGTACCACACTTAGTTGCACTAAGTTAACTACCTGTCAATGGTTGTTGGAGTTATTGGTCATCAAGGAGTTGTCTATTTGGACTCTGATATTGATTGGGATACCTTGAGTTAGATATTCAATTAGATACAATCATATCCACTTGGAGGATTCAAATTCATATCCCATGTATTTGAATTATACCTATGTAAACTATTGTCACACCGTATATTATTATTGTGAATGATACTGTAAATTCCTGAGCAATACTTGTCCATTTCCTGTGTGGTTTGTTTTGTTTAGTTTGTATCTTCATTCTCTGTTCTTTTGCTGCATACATGATTAGAACTATCTTCTTGAAGATCTAAATGGCATTCAAATTCTAATACTTATGATAGCAAGGTTCTTCATCATCAATATTCTCTTGTTTTGGATAAGGACTCTTTCTTGAAAAATGTCCAATCCTTCCGCAGTTAAAAAATTTCAAGGGTAGCTTCCCTTTGTACTTGCTAGTGCCTCTATTAAGTTTCTTGATGAAGAGAGGTTCCTCATCATCTAGGTCCTCATATTGGATCTTGGATACAAATTTAAAGGTTTGTTTCTTCTTTGATGATCCATTTTTTATTGTTCTCATCTCATAGGCAGTGAATATCCCATGTAGTTCATCTACTTTCATAATTTTAATATCATCTTGCTCTTGTAAAGAGGACACCTTTGAGTCATACTTCATTGGCATGGTTCTTAGTAACTTGTCGACTACGTCTTTCTCTTTCATTTCCCCTCCAATGCCTGTAATGCCATTAAAAATTTCATGTACTCTTAGATAATATTCGGCAATATTTTCTTCCTCTTTCATTTTTAGTTTTTCAAAATGTTCTTTGTAGGTCTAGAGTTTGGATTTCATAACTTTGGGTTCTCCTTCATCATGACTCTTCACAGACAAATAAGCTCTTTCCAAATTACTTATTTGTTCATCATTTTTAACTCTGTTTAATTTACTAAGTCACGACCTTCCGCATTTTCCTTTCCACAACGCCCTTTCAACAACAGATATTTTTTGCATTTTCTATTTCGCATTTACCTTTACGCACTCATCTTTTCGCAATTACCTTCCGTAATTAGGTTTCTACAATTGTCTTTCCACAACAGACTTCCCACAATCAAAAACTTCTTCCTTCGACAGTTGCAAATTGTGGGTAAGCATTTCGACTTCTCTCAAAAATTGCTTCTGCAATTATCTTTCCTAAACAACCTTTCTAAATATGAAAAATTCTTCCTTTCGTAATTTGCAGATTGCGAATTATTGATTGCTTCCGCATTTCAGATTGTGGATTAAAAATGTGCCTCCCAACTTTTTGGAAATGGGACTCCGTAAATTTATTTCCACAAATAATCTTTCACAACTCTCTGAGACATCGATTTCTTGCAGATTCTTTCTTGACCATTGATATGAGATCAGATGTGGATCTCACTATAACTTTGTGGATCACTCTTCAATCGTAGATCTATTACGGGCTATCTTCTAACCATTGGATCTTTATCAACCCACATAAATAGTGGAATTGAACTGGTATTGAACTGAACTTCATAAAAAATATGCGACCGCATAGTTTAATTAACACCCTGCAACTTCACTCAACGAAATAAGTTTCTATCGTTGATATTCCTTGGCGATCGTGCTCATCCTTCGATGGAGCAATGATTATTTTCCAATTTCGCTACTTGTCTTGACTATTATCTTTTGCGTATTTTCATGTAGTGGAATTGCTGACAACCGTTAGATCTAAGTTCATCTCAGATCCATTAGAGGAAATTTCAACTCAAAATGGGCCTCTTAAAAAAATTAATAAAATAATAGTTAAAATAATAAAATAATATTTATTAATTTTGGAGGAAGAAAAGAAAAAACTACTTTTTGTTGTATTTTCGACATATCTTCCCATGTTTTTACTCAAATTTCGATCAGGAGAGCTCATTGGTTGCGGAATTAATTTTCGCATCCAATGAGTACCCACTTGGCATACTTTTGATAGACCCCGCTACCCCAAAAAAAAGAAATACCTTTAAAACGTGATGAAATAAGGAAGCATGTTGTGAAATACTTCTGTGACCATTGAAAGATCTCTCTCTTATATAGTCAAAAAATATGTCAATTGTCTTTCCTCATTCCTCTCATCTCTTTGGGAGTCTATCATCCATTCGGACCAATTGACCTTATGGTAGAGAGAATGGAATTGGGCTGTGTGTTTTACATTAGGTTGATGTTAGTTCTATTGGCTATAACCATTCCATTTTTATTGGTCTATTAGATAATCAAGACTCTAATTATGAATAGGGGAATGACAGACCATAGAGACTAGATATGGTTGTACATGTGAGAAAGTGAGGTTGGTAAGGATGATAATCTTTACTCACTTATTTTGTATGCTCACTAGATGCTTGAGAAGCCACATATAATTTCTACTTGGAATTGAAGGGAAAAAAATGGTTCAGACTCCTATTCACACATTAGCAAGTGTATGGAAAGATGGATTGCGTAAGGGAACCATGGATTGGTCAAGGGAATGACTGAACCTAGAAGTGTATTTTCTAGGGAAGGTATTTTTGGTGATAGGTTTGTGAAGAATGAGTGAGATTCACATTGAAGAGTCAAGTTAACATATGGATAATAATTGAGAGAAAAAATGGGTTCTAGTATGGGAGAAAAAACCACGTGAGTGTTCTTCTCCCCAGTGGCCTCATATCCCAACTCAGGGGTGGCCTCTCAAGATAAACATTATATGTTGTACAAAGTGTCTATGGTTTGGTGGAACGTTGCTCACACATAGTTAATTGCTTGGAATGATTTCGTTTAAAGATAACAATTTCATGTATAGTGTGCTTATGCAATGATTTTAACATTATCTTCCTATGAATGAATTTTTGCTTATTTGTGTGAATGAATATGCTTGACTATGTTGATGTATGTGTATGAAATTTTTTATTTCCATTGTATTTCCTTTCCATGCGTATGTACACATTTTGTTTATGGCATTGTAGTAAGGCCCTCAAGCGGATAATGGGGGCATGAATTCATAAGTAGTTTTCCCCTCATTATTGAGGGATGAGGGCATGACAGATTGGATTTAGGGGCTTGTGTGAAATATCTAGTTGTATGAGTTAGAATCTAAAGAATCATAGGTGCATAATGATGCAATATTTCATCCAATGAATTAATGAAAGGGAAATATTCTAGCCATACAATGCGATCTCAGATTAAATCACAATTATTTGCTTAGAAGTGCCCCATCGGTGTCCAATTGTCGAGAGAATTGTCAAGGATGATGGACGAATTACCGATATCCAATTAGAGATATCTTAAATTATGATTCCGAGAGGAGATTAATATTATCAAACATCCAAACAATTTTAATAATGATAAAAGTATTTAAGTGAGCAGAAGATGAATACCTTTAATCAACCAACAAAAAAATGTGAATATTATGGATGTTTTATTTTAATTATTACCCCTTTAATTGGTTTGACATTATTGCATATCTTAACTATATATTATGATTCAAACATATTAAAAATATTTTATAAAATTCTTTTGCACAACCCTTCTTATACTATACAAGAGCCACGTGGTGGAAATGTCCTTCACATTGGCACTAGCTTTACATCGAGCTATTAATAGGAGGTTTTTAATAAGATGCAAATGCTACCTTATAGTGACCAAATAATGCTATTTATTTCCATTTAAAAATAGTAAACAATAGTTCAAAATCTTCTATAATGTATCACCAAAAAACTAAATAGATCCCTCCATGATGTAAGTGTAACCTTCGGGGCCAACCAGTCATGATGTAGTAAAAACTTGGCCACAAAACTTTCTTGCATATATTTATACATTAGAATCTCTAAAAAATTAAAGTGGCCAATGAAATTACATGCAATTGTTATGTAATAAATCATAACTACTAATATATAAGCTCATATTTAGGCTATTAAAGATTATTCTTAGAATTGATGAATAACTTCATTCAGTCCACACTTTGACTTATCGTATCCACACTTTACATGCTTATCATTATTATGAAAATGCTAAATATGAATGCTTGAAAATATACATAATAATCCAAATTTTATTTAAGTAACTTTAAATTATTCAATAACATTAAGAGAGAATATAGAAATATGGTTTCAAGTTTCTCAAAAATTTAATCAAACCGAAAGTCATAAGAAAGAACACACAACTTTATGAACTATGATGGAAATTATAAAATGTTAGAAAATTTAACCTTATAAGACGTTTGATGAAGCATTACACAGATAATGAATACTAATGATGAGAATACTATTCACTATGAGACCTTTTTACAATTTTATACATTCTAGAGCCATTTTACTCTCATTCATGGTATTCAACGTTAATAAGCCAACTTGAGTAGTATATTCTCATAAGTTGTTGTTATTGCATGTGATTGGTTAGAAAAACACATAAATAATTTGATTACATATGTTAATAGCACTAGCCCTTACGGAAAATGTCAAAACCTAAATTGAGGCTTTTGAACAACAATAAAAAATCACTTAACTTAATATGAATACAAAAACATGTATATTCATAGTTAGTGTAAACTCTTGAGAGGATGTCTTTTGTGTGCACTTTGTACTATGGGTCTTAATATCTTGAATGGTGTCAATTTTTGGTTTGGTTTAAGAAAATATGAACAAATTTTTTTTTATTATAAAACTAGGAGTTATTATAAAAAAAACTCTATGTTATTACAATGGGTGAAAAGACCTTATAAAGTAAGCCTAAAAAGTCCAATAATTAGACCAATTATAAAAGTGAGTGAAAGATGAAGAAACCTAGATTAAGTTTAAGATATAAATATAAATACAATTAGTAAAGTTAATACATACCAATCATGTGACTAATGAACAAATTTAATAAAATGAACTTTTAACATATTTATGAATGTGAAAAAGTTTAATAATTATATCTCTTGAAATAGTTGAGTTAACATATTTATCAATGTGAAAAAAGTTTAATAAATGGATAACTCCTTATACAATTGATATTGAAATGGTAAAATGGTTGGAGTTTCTAAAAAACACCCATTCTCTTACAAAGAATCACTTACAAACATATATGCATCATGACACATTGCTTCATGTCTTGCATAGAGGAAGTTGCGAGGAACGAAAGTCCTAAGGGTCATCTTTTGGCCCTTATGTGTTGCCTCTTCCATTTGTGGGTGCTACCCTAGCTTCCTCAAAAGTAAGTTCATTCTACTTAAGGTTGTTTTTTTAATTGAAACAAACACATTATCTTTTTTGGAAAGAAAAAATACTTTTATAATAAGTATATTTATTTTTGGTTGAAATCCCCCAAAATTACTAAGTTGAAATACCCATAAACCTAGATCTCTTTTGCATTTTTCTTAGTCTAAGTGCAATTAACTTCATTATGGGTAAAAACTAAACTATATACAACACTATTATTATTATGAGCTCCAATATTTACTTTCCCATATACCAATATTAAAACCTTCGATTAGATATTAATGGAGGAACCAAAGCTTGAGCATTGTTTGTGAGTTGGGCACCGTTTTTGAAATTCTTCAACAGCACAACACATACATGCAACATTAAAGATCGAAAAGTTGGGCACCCAACCCAAGTTGAAATTCCTCAACAACCCAACACCAACATTAAAAATCGAAAAATCCAGCTAGATAGAACACTAAAATACCATGTACAATAAGTTTTATCATATCATGTCATTTAAACATTTTATCATATCATTTAAACTTTAAAGTTTAAATTTATTATTATTATTAATAAAAAACACATACTCTATACTAATGAAATTGTTTTTTAAATATAATCTGTGAAGTTGTATTTAGCACCATACAAATAAAGCCGACAAGAAAGTTAAAAGTTTTTGGTCGCTAAGTCACGTATAAGTGGAAGCATTTTCTTTCTTTCTTGAAGAGAAAATCAATAAGAGGACGCAGACCAGCAGGGGATTGCAGCACGAATACGGCCAACAGATTTCACTTGGAGAACATAATCTCCAGGTTTGCAGCTTGATTGATGAAAGGGAAGTGGAAAATATAATTACTAGGCAAGCAAGGCTTTCTAAAGCAAAGATGGTGATAGTGGAGGAACTCAATAACCTTTCAGCAGAACCAGAGCGATTGCGATATGTGATGACCTTTGCGATATGTGATGACTGAACCAGAGCGATTGCCATATTGGATGACAGCGGCGAATACATATAAGCAGTATGTCGTGCAGATCTATGTCTGCAGTGAGCATCCTGACCGAAAGGCTACGTGTCAATGCAATTACTGTTTTAAACAGAATTTATGTGGTGCATCATTCCATTGTTCAAGACAGTGCTTCATGGACTCGTGGGCCCGCCACCTCGAGCTGCATTCACATTTCAACAATTTTAATGCGAATGGGACCTTTAAACGATTTGACATCAATTTCAACCTTCACTTTAACTCCATATATATAAATCCATCCTGGGAGTCGACGCAAATAGCATGTTACTGCTAAACCCTTGGATCATCAATGGCAACCCTCGCTGGGTGGTTTGGACATGGCCAGCTATCATTCCCAATCCGGCCTTCACCGGCCGATCACTTAGGATTTTAACTTACAACGTGCTGGCACAAATTTACGCTTCTCCGAACTGGGACAGTTTCTGTCCATACAAGGCGCTCCAATGGGAATATCGTAGAGAAAACTTGAGAAACGAAATATGCAAGAAGTTCAAAACAACCATTATAGAAATTTCTTTCGTCCAGAATTTGACAGAAAAGGGTAAGAAGGATTTTATCGGGAAAGAAATGGCATAAATGAAGAAATTGATCATGAAAAAAATGAAAAAATTGATGGCTGTGCGATTTTTTAATTTAATTTAGAGTTTTCGATGTGCATCAGGTTGGGCGATGTAGCAAATGATTTGCCAGAAGGTTCAGTTAGAAACATGTTTAAGAAAGATAACGTTGCATTAGTTGTGGTCTTAAAATTCACAACAGCTGTGGACGTGTGTGCATCGTGAATACACACATACAGGCAAACCCTAATTACAGCGATGTGAAGTTGTTGAATACACACATACAGGCAAACCCTGATTAAAACGTGTGGAGAGCATAGTCCAAGATCATGACATTCCCATTGTCATATGTGGCGACTTCAATTCTGTGCCAGGAAGTGCGCCCCATAAGTTTCTTATACAAAGAAGTTTATCTGGGACGGAAGATGATTTGAATCTTGATCCTTGTGGTTTATTGCGGCCTCATGACAAATTTCAGCATAACATACCTTTGAGAAGTGCATATAGTTCCTATTTTGACAACGACGTGGACCTGGCCATTGACGGTATCCGGCAAGAGATGTGGAAAATGGATCCTATCACCCACGAGCCTAAATTCACTAACTTGGCCTACAAATTCAAAGGAACGTTGGATTACATATTTTACACTCCCACTACTTTGAAGGTGATGTCACTGTTGAAGTTGATGAGCGAGGAAGATGCCAGAGCGGTTGACGCTACACTTCCTTCACGAAAATGCCCTTCTGATCACATTCCACTTTTGGTCGAGTTTAGCTGCAACTCATGAGTCTTTCTTCGTTTATTAGCGAGTAGTATAAGACAGTAGTTTAGGTGTTGAAGATATAGGTGTTAAAAGCGAACGTAGCATTTTGTTTGGTTATTTTATTTGCATTACATTTTGTTTGGTTTAAGTTATTTATTTTGTTATAATTATAATATTTTGAAATAAAAATAGTCTTATAGAAATATAATATCTATCTATGAATTTGGTTAATAAATCAAAACTATAAAATTAATATATATATATATAATTAAATTTTTATTTTAGTGTATTTTATATCTATATATACTAATTATATGCAGATAAATATTTACCATAAAGCTTTTTTATGATCACCTAATATTGATTTACTAGTAAGTATATCTATGAAGTGGAACTATGCATCCAATATATTATTATAATACTATATTTTAGTTTATATTTTGTTATTTATACCATTTTGATCAAAATATTTTAGAATAAATTATAAAATTTTCAAATAAAAATAATAATATAGAAATATGATATTTATTTATAAATTGCTTTAATAAATCAAATTATATATATATATATAATTCCTCTCTATGTTTGAGTCATAAGTAGTATCTAGAAGAAGTTGAAGCTTAAAAAGTATTTTAAAATTTGTATATAACAAATTTGGATTTAATGTTTTCCAATAAGGTTAGCTAATTTAATAATTAATACAAATTCACATTTTAAAATATATATTTTTTATATATCAAAATTATATATTTAAAAAAAAAATTGATAAAAAGAATTGAAATTAGAATTAGAATTTATTTGGTTTTAATTATAAAATTTGTGATTTCAAATTTTTAATCAACATTTCTTAAAATGGAAAATTTTGATGATATAAAAAGATATTTATATTCCAAAATGTGAATTTGTATTAAGTTGGCTAACCTTATTCAAAACATTAAATTCATAAATTAAAATTATAATTCAATTATCAAACTTTTAATTTTAGAATTTTTATGAAGTTAATAATATGAATGAGATAGAAGAAAATTTATTTTGGAAACCTTATGTACTTCTCTGTAGCTTAAATCTCTTATATGTAAATTATGGTTTAATGATGACACAACTTTCATATAACATAGAAAAAAGTGTGGAGCTTAAATATTTCATATGTAAATCATGATTTAATGATAGCTCAACTCTCATTTAACATAGCAAACAATGTCCAAATTTTATTGATTTTTTAAAATTTTAATTAATTAAGTTTTAATTTTAATCAAAATAAGTAACTTTATTTTTTAAAACTTATATATCTATATATTGCTGAGTAATTAACTACTCTTAAATATCTATAACAACTTCTCCCAAACTTGATAAAATATTCTAAACAATGAATCCTTCATATTCTACCTAATTACTTAATTAGTTAGTTCTATTTAATTACTTTTCTCTTGACGATTAAAACAAGTCCCCACCAAATTCATAAAACAGTTTCAAACGCCTTGCCAAAAACTCCGTTTGTCACCTTTAAATCCGAAGAGAAAGGATGAAACATACATGTACAAACCCCCATAGAACAACCAAAAACACTAAACCATGTGTAAAGCATGATCAACACATAAGACCCTTAAATAAATTTAACTCTCGAGAGATAGAGATATTTAAATACCACAAATAATGTTAGAATGACGTGACACACTAGTTTAATGTCAATCGCAAAAACTTTGATATGAATAAGTATCCACGGTTATGATATGATATAGGAGCCCCCACCTTTTTATTTTAATGTATTATTTAATCATAATCACTACTATGTTGGCTACATGATCAACTTTATAATTGAAAATTTACAATACATTATAAAATTCAATTGCTTCAAATTCCTTTAACTTTGATGACAAAATATTTAAAAAAAAAAAACTAATTATTGATATTGAATCTACAACTATTTTTACTTGTTTATTTTCTTTGCTTTTGGAGAAATTACGGGTTTTAAAAGGATTCTATTGTCTATATCTAAGTAATTTATATTTTCCCAACAACATTTATTTCCACTTCTTTCAAAATCTAAATGATCCCATATTTTTTTTATCATTAATTAAAATATTTTAATTAATAAAATAATTAGCAACTATAATCACATTTTTTTATTTTTAATTAAAAATATTTTAATTAATGAAATGATTAACAACTTGAATAGAGATTAAAATAATTTTTAAATTAAAAATATTTTGCTTATAAAATATAGAATAGATGGTAAATAAGTATATTATTAAAACACTTTTTATATAAGATTATCTTTTCAAAATTTCATAAATATTAACTTTAAACAAAATTAATTAATTAATACAATATTTAAATATTTTTAACAAATAAATACTTAAAAAAACATGACAAATATAAAATAATACCAAGCAATCATTTTTGTTTTTTAATAACTCTATTACATAATTTTTGAATTTTTTTATTACATCATTCTTATTTTTTTAACATGGTAAGGAAAATAAAATCCAATGTTTCTATATTTTGATCCCATAATTTATACAACCTCTCAAGGAAAAGAAAAAGAAGCCCAATGTTTGGGATGTTTGGGATATACATTGGGATATGAGTCTTGTCACTCCCATCTATTATTACATCATTTTTATTTCTTTAACATGGTAAAGAAAAATAAATCCAATGTTTCTGTATTTTGATTTCATAATTTATACAACCTCACAAGGAAAAGAAGCCCAATGCTTAGGATATAAGTCTTGTCACGGGCATCTATTGAAAAAAAGAAGAATGATTTTCATTTTGTGGAAAAGCATGGCAAAAGTGTGGCCTAGTTGCGTTAGTTGCCTCTTGAATGGATTGAAACAATTCCAAATAATTAAGTTATATATATATATTAAAAGAATAATTTGAATTTGTGTAATTGAGTAATTTTATATTATATTTATATATATATATTATTTTAAAAATATAAGTATAAAATTTTATATGATAATGGATAATTATTGTCAACATCTATTAAGAGTAACTAGTTTATGGAACATTATGATAAAAGAAAGGAATTATTTAAACTGTTATAGATTTATGTTTCTTTTGGCATGTTCGAAGGTTAGGGAGGTTTGTATTATAGCAAAGATTATGAAATTGTGATTTATGTGGGTGTATGTAGCGCACTATAACAAAAAAGCTAAATTTATATTTTAAAATATATGATTTGAAAGTTTAAATTTATATTTTAGAAATATTTTATTTGAATTTTAAAAGTATTTAAAAGAATTTTTAATTAGTTGATGAAAATATATATTTAAAGTCATTATATTAGTTTTTTACTTTTTAGTAATAAGTTTACATTTCTTTGATAATGTTTATTTATTTATGATGATTATTATAAAATCAATTTTGGTTTATTGATATTAATAAAAAGGAAGGAATCATTTGGTTTTCTTTAAAAAAATAATTTAAATGTTCAAAAATCTCTAAGAGAAGCATTTTTAGACTACTATAAGTGTATTTTTTTTCTAAAGAAAAAAGAATCTTGATATTCATTAAGAATAAAAGAAAAATAGTACATACATACGTTGCTTGTTAATAAGTTTTTGACTCTCAAAATCAACAAAAAAAAAATTAGCGAGACTTACAAAATAGTCTCAAGACCTAAGAAACAAATCCAAAAAACCTACTTTCAAAATATTCAAGAGTTCCTCTCTTTTCATGCTCCCTTACATAAAAGACTAAGTTTATACCAAACATGAGTCCAATTTAATCTAGCATCTCCGAGCCTTCCATTAAGATATTTTCTTCTTGCATTTCTTAGAAAAACGTAGTTCCAAAAGCCTCATTAACCACAACTTTTGACAACCTATCAACTTCCTTGTTATGTCTCCTTGAAATATGCATAAATGATAACAAGTTCAATGAAGTTATCAGTGATTTCGTCACCTTGCACCAGTTTTGAAGAATGCTAACGTGAAGATTTTTATATCTATATATACTAATTATATGTAGATAAATATTTATCATAAAGTTCCTTTATGATCTCCTAATATTGATTTATTAGTAAGTATATTTATGAAGTGGAACTTTGCATTCAATATATTATTATAATACTATATTTCCGTTTATATTTTGTTATTTATACCATTATGA
>LPNX010359890.1:47197-72370 GCA_001517045.1 Pseudotsuga menziesii | reverse complement strand
AAATTCACATTTAAAAATATATATATATCTTTTTTATATATCAAAATTATATATTTAAAAAAAAATTGATAAAAAAATTGAAATCACAAATTATATAATTATAATTTATTTGGTTTTAATTATAAAATTTGTGATTTCAATTTTTT
This sequence comes from Pseudotsuga menziesii, assembly GCA_001517045.1. Lineage (NCBI taxonomy): Eukaryota > Viridiplantae > Streptophyta > Pinopsida > Pinales > Pinaceae > Pseudotsuga > Pseudotsuga menziesii. Next base: position 72,224 of record LPNX010359890.1, on the reverse strand, counting down.
AATCAAAATTTCTTAAAATGGAAAATTTTGATGATATAAAAAGATATTTATATTCAAAAATGTGAATTTGTATTAAGTTGGCTAACCTTATTCAAAACATTAAATTCATAAATTAAATAATTATAATTATAATTCAATTATCAAACTTTTAATTTTAGAATTTTTATGAAGTTAATAATATGAATGAGATAGAAGAACATTTATTTTGGAAGGATTGTGTACTTCTCTGTAGCTTAAATCTCTTCTATGTAAATTATGGTTTAATGATGGAACAACTTTCATATAACATAGCAGAAAGTGTGGAGCTTAAATCTTTCATATGTAAATCATGATTTAATGATAGCTCAACTCTCATTTAACATAGCAAACAATGTCCAAATTTTATTGATTTTTTAAAATTTTAATTAATTAAGTTTTAATTTTAATCAAAATAAGTAACTTTATTTTTTAAAACTTATATATCTATATATTGCTGAGTAATTAACTACTCTTAAATATCTATAACAACTTCTCCCAAACTTGATAAAATATTCTAAACAATGAATCCTTCATATTCTACCTGATTACTTAATTAGTTTTCTCTACTTAATTAGTTTTCCCTTGACGATTAAAACAAGTCCCCACCAAATCCATAAAACAGTTGCAAATGCCCTGCCAAAAACTCCATTTGTCACCTTTAAATCCGAAGAGAAAGGATGAAACATACATCTACAGACCCCCATAGAACAACCAAAAACACTAAACCATGTGTAAAGCATGATCAACCCATAAGACCCTTAAATAAATTGAACTCTCCAGAGATAAAGATATTTAAATACCACAAATAGTGTTAGAGTGATGTGACACACCAGTTTAATTTCAATTGCAAAAACTTTGATATGAATAAGTATCCATGGTTATGATATGATATAGGAGCCCCCACCTTTTTATTTTAATGTATTATTTAATCATAATCACTACTATGCTGGCTAGATGATCAACTTTATAATTGCAAATTCACAATACATTATAAAAGTCAATTGCTTCAAATTCCTTTAACTTTGATGATGGAATGTTTAAAAAAAACTAATTATTGATATTGAATCTACAACTATTTTTACTTGTTTATTTTCTTTGCTTTTGGAGAAATTATGGATTTTAAAAGGATTCTATTGCCTCTATTGAAGTAATTTATATTTTCCCAACAACATTTATTTCGACTTTTCTTTCAAAATCTAAATGATCCCATATTTTTTTTATCATTAATTAAAAATATTTTAATTAATAAAATAATTAACAACCATAATCATGTTTTTTTTTTAATTAGAAATATTTTAATTAATGAAATGATTAACAACTTGAACAGAGATTAAGATAATTTTTAAATTAAAAAGATTTTGCTTATAAAATATAGAATAGATGGTAAATAAGTATATTATTAAAACACTTTTTACATAAGATTATCTTTTCAAAACTTCATAAATATTAACTTTAAACAAAATTAATTAATTAATACAATATTTAAACATTTTTTAATAAGTAAATAAATTAAAAAAAAAATTAATGCAATATTTAAACATTTTTAACAAATAAATACTTAAAAAAACATGACAAATATAAAATAACACCAAGCAATCATTTTTGTTTTTTAATAACTCTATTACATAATTTTTGAATTTTTTTATTACATCATTTTTTTTTTTAACATGGTAAGGAAAAATAAATCCAATGTTTCTATATTTTGATCCCATAATTTATACAACCTCTTAAGGAAAAGAAAAAGAAGCCCAATGTTTGGGATACACATTGGGATATGAGTCTTGTCACTCCCATCTATTATTACATCATTTTTATTTCTTTAACATGGTAAAGAAAAGTAAATCCAATGTTTCTCTATTTTGATTCCATAATTTATACAACCTCACAAGGAAAAGAAGCCCAATGTTTAGGATACGAGTCTTGTCACTCGCATCTATTGAAAAAAAAGAATGATTTTCATTTTGTGGAAACGCATGCCAAAAGTGTGGCCTAGTTGCCTTAGTTGCCTCATGAATGGATTGAAACGATTCCAAATAATTAAGTTATATATATATTAAAAGAATGATTTGAATTTGTGTAATTGAGTAATTTTATATTATATTTATATATATTATTTTAAAAATATAATTATAAAATTTTATATAAATTTTATATGATAATGGATAATTATTGTCAATATCTATTAAGAGTAACTAGTTTATGGAACTTTAAGATAAAAGAAAGGAATTATTTAGATTGTTATAGATTTGTGTTTCTTATGCTCAAACACTTTCAAACAAGTATTCCTAGATTGTCATAGTTTTGGCATGTTGGAAGATTAGGGAGGTTTGTATTATAGCAAAGATTATGCAATTGTGATTTATGTGGGTGTATGTCGCACAATATAACAAAAAAGCTAATTTTATATTTTAAAATATATGATTTGAAAGTTTAAATTTATATTTTAGAAATATTTTATTTGAAATTTAAAATTATTTAAAAGAATTTTCAATTAGTTGATGAAAATATATATTTAAAGTTATTATATTAGTTTTTAACTTTTTAGTAATAAATTTACATTTCTTCGATAATGTTTATTTATTTATGATGATTACTATAAAATCAATTTTGGTTTATTGATATTAAAAAAAAGGAAGGAATCATTTGGTTTTCTTTAAAAAATAATTTAAATGTTCAAAAATCTCTAAGAGAAGCATTTTTAGACTACTATAAGTGTATTTATTCATTAAGAATAAAAGAAAAATAGTACATACATACGTTTCTTGTCAATATGTTTTTGACTGTCAAAATCATCAAATTTTTTTAGTGAGACTTACAAAACAGTCTCGAGACCTAAGAAACAAATCCAAACAACCTACTTTGAAAATATTCAAGAGTTCCTCTCTTTTCATGCTCCCTTACATAAAAGACTAAGTTTATACCAAACACGAGTCCAATTTAATCTAGCATCTCCGAGCCTTCCATTAAGATCTTTCCTTCTTGCATTTCTTAGAAAAACGTAGTTCCAAAAACCTCATTAACCACAACTTTTGACAACCTATCAACTTCCTTGTTATGTCTCCTTGAAATATGCATAAATGATAACAATTTCAATGAAGTTATCAGTGATTTCATCATCTTGCACTAGTTTTGAAGAAGGTTAACCTGAAGATTGAAGTTACATTTTTTTCATTCAAGAATGATTTTTGAATCCCCATAAATAGACAAGGAATCAGTACCACATTTTTAGCAAAAAATAAAACTCCCAAGAGACCAAGTAGTTCAGGTTTTGTGTTACTCCCTTGTCCTCCACCCATCCACAAATTAAACCAATGCGAGTCATTAAGTTTGACCACCATCCCGCTACCACATAACCCATCCATCAAAGAGCCATAAGTTTGACCACCATCATCGTGTAGGATGTGGTGGTGGGTTGAGTGGGTGAGAATGAGATGTAAGTCGATTTACTCGGTGTGGAGGAGAGGGTGGTCAATCGATCTATGGAGGATATGGTGATGGGTCAACTCAGTGAAAAGGAAAGGGTGGTCAATCGATCTATGGAGTAGGATATGGTGGTGGGTTGGCTCGGCAAGGAGGGGATGATGGTCGATCGACTGTGGAGGAGTAGATGGTGGGAGAGACTATGGTCGATCGGCTCCTCTGGGATGAGGATGAGATGGAGAAGGAGGTGGTGGTGGCACTGGTGAGTTATCTCTGTTAGGAGGAGGAGGAGGTGGTGGTGGTGGTGAGTTAGCTCTTTTAGGAGGAAGAGGAGGTGGTGAGTCATCTCTTGCAAGAGGAAGAGGAGGCATTGGAGAAGGAGGACATCGAGTACCACCATCCTCATCATCGAAATATGAAGAGCTATGAGAAGGTATCCACCTTTGTATTAGGTTGGAGGTATCGATAATACGACACATCAATGACATTATATCACATGGGATGTTCCTCCATGATGATGAGAAGTATTGGGTCCATAGGATCTGCTTGACCTAAGCAGGGCACACTCCTTATTGGGCCAACGGTGCAGATAATTGATCTTACAAATCCTGGTGGAATCTATTATCTATCCTGCATCATAGGATGAGTCTCTATAAATAAGTCATGTCCTCAACCTTATATATATCCTCGTATTACTGGGGAGGTGCCTCCCCAACGTAAGTGCCAATATCTGCAAAATAATACATAACAAATTAGAACAATTTAAAGAAAATGTTATAATAAATTACATATGCTTTAAATTAGACAATAAAATGCAACTAGCTTAATCAAAACATAGCACTAGTATTATCTTGATCATGTGGTGGCTCATCCTAGGTAAATATGATGTTGGTACATCCTTGTAAATCTAACAATGCTTATGGGTATGGCACAAGATCCATGATGTGATCTTCCTCACTAGGCAATGACTCCAATATCTCTTTAGTGATCCTACATGGGAACTATGCATGGTCCCTCTTGGGAAACATCTACCCCCACATGTGAATCTACTCCTCGGTCATTGACCTAGAAGGGTGTAGGTAGAATGATGACTGAGTGACTAGAAACCTCTCAAAAAAAAAAGAAAAAAGAAACTCAAAAGCAAATGGGAAGCATGTCCTCCCATAAAACATGGCACAACATTTATCCAAAGGAAAACAAAACTATCACAAAAAATGGAAAACTACCTAATGCATTGGGGACTCTACACTAAATAATCAACATAATATAACATTGATCAACTAATGTATTTCCCATAAGTAGTCTAGTGGGACACTGTCATGAACAAACGCAAGAGGCACCTTATAAACTTCTCTGCACCAAAAGAAGTTATGCACGACTGGCTAGCAACTACGTGGAAGTTTTTAAGGGTAGTGGAGGCCTCCCTAACATATATCTAAATGTATACTAGTTGATTGGTTGTTGCAATGTTAGATTGGACATTGAGGAAATGGAGAAAATAATCCCCCCTCCTAGATAGTCCAGTAATGCAATAAATGTCATCCTCTATGGGACAGAAGCATAGATTGAGACCCTCCTTAAATGATTTTCAATGTTAATCCCAATGAAAGATCAACAACCTTAATAGTTGTGAGTGGCCCCTCAGCAATGTACCCTTCTCATAATACTTGAGGAGGCCAACAATCTATAAGAGTGCACATGCATGTGGTGTAATAGGGTGAGGGAGAAAATTTATCTCCCTCTCTTGGGCCTCCCACTCACATACAATATTTTACAAGTCAAGGAGCTATTGTTAGTCCTACTGATCTACTTGTCGCTCCTATATATAATTCACATATAAGCTTCTTTAGAAACATAGACATTAACACATATATACATACATAAAACATAAAACATAAAAATAAATGAAATTAATTAATTAATTAAAGTGCATTTTTATTTATCAAAACTAGAAAACATTTTTGTTTTCTAAAAAAAATAAAAAAGCAATGTGTCTAAAAAATAGTAATACATCATTAGCGGTGCTTTTATGACATAATGACAGTGCTAATAATGCTTATAAAATAGATGTGCACCACCTACGGTGCTCTAACATAAAAGCAACATTATTGGTGCTCTAATTATATAGTGTTAATTCATTGTATATAACCATACACACCACCAAGGTGTGCACCGTTATATATCAATCACAAATTATTGAAAAAATAAGAATTTAAACATCATCTTTTTTTACTAGAGAGTGCTCTTATATACATTTTCCAGAAAAAAATAGCAGTTCCTTGATATTCATTAGAATTAAAGGTAATGAGATACACATCTATGATACTAAGTATCCTATCCAGTAAAAACCCACAAACAGTGCTCAAAACCCACAAATGGAGGAAAATACTCACAAACAAAGCTCAGTAACTTGAGCAACCAGTCTCCGAGCCAAAGAAAAAAAATACGACAATCAATGCTCAACACCTTGAACAACCAAAACATAAGATCCTGGCCAAAGTAAGCGCTGGTGCATGTACAAACTACTCCAAAAGAGCAAATGAAACACAATCATAGCAGCTACGGTTGGAACCCTAGTCCTCTCATACAGGGATACCGCCTCAACCATAGAGCTAAGACCAAGAAGCGACTGCATCTAGGGACAAACACTACAGCAACGGACAACCACCCATCTCCATAACCATGTTCAGCAGCAAGGGTAGTACCGCCAATAGAAAAAAAGGGATCGCTACCACCACCAAAGGGACAGTAGCTAGTTGTACCGTCCGTTGCCGACAAAGTGGGAAAACCCATGTCTCCAGCAAAGAGGAAAGCCCAAGCGAGCAACAACACCTCGATGCCATGAAAAACAAACCACCGAAAGAGATAGAGAACCTCCACTAAAAATCCACCACTCCACCAAAGGGCTGTGCACACTATGGATACAGTTCCTCCACCACGTAACAATGGTTCCTCGAAACCCCGAAAAGTCACCACTGCAAACAATGGGTCATCACACAAAGAATCTACACCCCATCGAGAAGAGCCTGGTTTTCATACTCTCCAACAATCACAAGCATGAAGCCTCATAGCAAAAGGGAGCAGCTAGGGTTGAAACTCTAGCCATAGAGGAGAAGGACCTAGTTGACTCCCAAACCCTAGCCGCAAGCCAATATCGCTCTCCCCCCAAAAAACCATAGTGCTCTTATATATATATGGATGCATCGTGTCTAATGCATCAATATATATAAATTTGTAGCATCAATACACATGATTCAACAAAACACACCATTAACTTAGTGTGTGGTTTCAATGGAGGTGCATATAATTCAAAACACACCATTAGCATCGTGTTAAAAAATAGTGTGTGGTTTCAATGGTGGTGCATATAATTCATCAAAACACACCATTAACCTAAGTTTATGTTCATTGCTCTTTATATATACAATTCACATGTTCTTTTGTGTTTATATATTCATACAACACCTCGTCTTGGTTCAATTCGATTTTTGTTTGACTTTTATCTTATCTATAATATTGTGCTTGTTCAAAATCCTCAAACTATAAGGAAATATGGTTCAAGATATTTATTGGCGTGAGTAAATGGTAAATTCATTAATAAAACCTATTTCCACTTCTCATGATGAATCATGAGGTTCTTATTATCCAAAACTTTATAGCCAAACTATCAATTTAACACACAAAGGGTTTCAGGGTTATAAATATGGCCAACCTTGCCCTTAGCTATTGGTATATCTTCCAACTGTTGTTTTCTTAAAATATGAATGCATATAAAACTATGGCAGCATATTTTTACCCCTTTTATTATTGATCGAGTGACCTATCCTTCATATGCAGAGTTTCTATCGGATCATTCTCTCTTTATATATATATCTTTTTCTTATCTAAATATAAACTAATATATATGATTATATTTTTATTGTTGTAGGTATTATATAATTTTTTTAAGTTAGCATATCTATATCATATCAGATAATTACTTATCTAATAATATCTATATCATAGTAGATTATACAAGTATCAATCCATTTTAAACTAGGATTCAATTTTTTGAGATGTACAATTTTTTATCAACATTGACAATTAAACATTAACAGTAGTAATTCAAAAAGCTATCCAAATTTAGCCATCAAATTCATATTTTTAAAAGCATCCAACGGCTTTGCCTATAAGAAGCTGGAAGTTTATGGTTAAATAAGTTTCGCCGTCATTGGAGAATGGCATAATCCCAGAGGTAAGATAATGTGAAAAGGGATTGGATAATGGAGGATTTTATGTGACGAAAATCTAGAAACATGGCAACTTGGCTAGATCGTCATGGAAAACCGTAAATATTTAATGGCATAATCCCAGAGGTAAGATAATGTGAAAAGGGATTGGATAATGGAGGATTTTATATGACGAAAATCTAGAAACATGGCAACTTGGCTAGATCTTCATGGAAAACCGTAAATATTTAATGCTGCAGTAGCAATGCCCATCGTTGGATCTCAAACAACAAGCTAGATATTAAAAAACATGCTGCTCGCACTATTTTCATTCGTCCACACAACTCTACCTATCGACCTTTTATCCAGGCCCATCCTTCAACCACTCAATCTTTCAGTCTTCTCTGACGTTAATTTGTTGTAAAATGGGGCTCAATTATTGTACACAGAAAGATGATACATTCATGGGATGACGATGAAGTGTTAGGTAGGTAGGTGAACACTGTTGGTGTACATGCAGTTTAATTCATTGGATAATGTTCGCTGGTTGTCTTTCATCAATTCATAATAGTTACGTGTTCCCAAGATGATCACATGATGCTCACCTAAGATTTCCTTTCAAACCGAATTAGTTGCTATAATAATGGACCAATATTCAACTTCATTATTTGCACTGCCCCGCCCTGCATTTCGGTTTATGCAGGCTCCGTCTAATTGGAGGATAATCTCCACCCGCAATAGAGTAATCCTAACTGTAATATTCGATTAGAATAAGTGCACTGTATTCGTTATAGACTGAGTTGAGTTGAGCTTCGATTAATTGTATTGTGTGGTGACAGTTGTTCAAACAGAGAGGAGGGATCCCAAGGAGACGAAGAAATGAAGAGAGGCCGTAAACGCCCCCGCACAACAAATCAAGACACTGGAGATGATGGGTTCAAGGAATTTTGATGAATTTCTGTGTTTATTGGAGAGAATCGAAGAAAGGAAAATACTTTTGAAAAGAAAGCGCATGAGTACTAATTCTCACATGAATGTTAGTCATTGTAGTTTGGATATTTCATTAGAGGAGCCTGATCAAATGTCAATGGCCATATAGCTGCAACAGGAAAAAGGCCACTAAGATATTATTAGTCTGATTAATCATTCTAAAAGTAGTAGCTCCCCCTGGAAACCTTCATTCAAATGGGAGGAATTTAATATAAATCCCTTGTCTGTGCAAACAGATTTTAGCTCTGCTGCTGCTACTATTCCAGATTTAGAGTTACGATTATTTCCCATCCAGGGTTAGGGTCAGGGCTAAGAATTGAAGTGTTTCTCATCTCATTTCATATGTTCTCTATGATTAACTTCAAATTCGATAATTCCCTATGACTCCGAACTCTGAATATATTGAACTAATTTGCATGATGGTAGTCTCTATTATTAATTTCAGATTATATCTATTTTATAGGTATTTATATATTATTTAAGATTTTATATTTGTTTGAGAAGATCAACAAAGATTAACTCAAACATAACAAATGTACAACAAAATTCATTTTATGATCGTCTTATTGTATTATGTTTAATATCTTCTTGTTTATGTATAATTAGAAAATAAGACCATTGATATTTGGTGTGCAGTTGCAATCAGTAAAACGAAGAAAATTTAAAATTCAATTGCAGCGTTCTTGCCAAAATGTGTTAAATAGATGCGCATGCGCATACAGCGCATGCGCTGTAAAACTTTATATATATATATATAGCCAAGTAGTTAACTATTCCTAAAAACCTATAACAACTCCCTCCATATATCCTCCATATTCTACCTAATTAATTCTATCTAATTATTTTTCCCTTGGATTGAGACAAGTCCCCACCAAATTGATAAAAAGTTTCAAATGCCTTACCAAACACTCCCTTTGTCACATTTGAGTCCAAGAGAAAGGATGAAACATACATATGCAAACCCAAACCCAAGAAAACAACCAAAGCCACTAAACCATGTGTAAAGCATGATTGACATGTAAAGCCCTTAAATAAGTTGAACGGTCGAGAGATAAAGATATTTAAACGCAACAAATTCTTGTCCTAATAGTGTTAAAATGATATGACACCCAAGTTTAATGTCGATGGAAAACTTTGATATGAATAAGTATCAAGTGGTATGATATAGGGAGCCCCACCTTTTTATTTTAGTGTATGATTTAATCATAACCACGACTATGTTGGCTAGATGATTGACTTTATAATTATAGATTCACAATACATTATGAATACGTATCAAAGGGGTGTGATATAGGGAGCCTTACCTTTTTATTTTAATGTATGATTTAATCATAACCATGACTATGTAGGCTAGATGATCAACTTTATAATTGTAGATTCATAATACATTATAAAAGTCAATTGCTTCAAATTCCTTTAACTTTGTTGGCTAGATCATCGACTTTATAACTGTAAAATCACAATACATTATAAAAGTTGATTGTTTCAAATTCCTTTAACTTTGATGTGGATAACAAGCATGACATATGTAAAGAGTTTGAAGATGGGGTATTTAAAAAAAACTAATTATTGATGTTGAATCGACAATTATTTCTATTTTTATTTTATTTTATTTTATTTTATTTGCTTTCTGAAAAATTGCAGGCTTTAATAGGATTATATTGCTTCTATCTAGATAATTTATATTCTCCAAGCAACATTTATTTCCACTTTTCTTTCAAAATCTAAATGATCTCATATATCTTTTATCCTTAATTAAAAATATTTAATTAATGAAAGGGTTAACAATTTTAATCATATATTTTATTCTTAATTAAAAATATTTTAATTAATGAAATGCTTTACAACTTTAATAAATATTAAAACATTTTTTATATTAAAAATATACCTAAAAAAATAGAATAGATAGTGAATGAGTGTACTAATAAGGCACTTCTTGTATAAGATCATCTTTTCAAAACTCCATAGATATTAACTTAAAAAAATTTAATTAATTAAAACAATATTTAAAGATTTTTAACTAATAAATACTTAAAAAATTAATTAATACAATATTCAAAAAATATTTAAACAGTTTTTAACAAATAGATACTTGAAAAAACATGAAAAATATAAAATAATACCAACCAATCATTTTCATTTTTTTAATAACTTGATTGCGTATATTTTTTTAACATTGTAAGGAAAAATAAATCCAATGTTTCTATATTTTGATTGCATAATTTATACAACCTAGCAAGGAAAAGAAGCCCAATTAGGATACTAGTCTTGTCACTCTCATCTAAAGAAAAGGAAGAATGATTTTCACTTTATGGAAAAACATGCCAAAAGCGTGGCCTCGTTGCCAAGTCTACTAAACCTTGTTTGAAACATTGTCACTACGAGTTGGATGGATTGAAACGATTCCAAATAAGTTATCATTTCTCTCTCTCTCTCTATATATATATATTTTATAAGTGAATAATTTGAATGTGTCTAAGTAACTCTCTTTTTTAAAACTTTATATTATACCTAATATATATATATATATATATTATTTTCAAAATATAATTATAAAACTTTATACAAATTTTATATGATGATGATAATTATTATTAGTATTTATTAAGACTAACTAGTTTATGGAACCTTAAGATAAAAGAAAAGAATTGTTTAGATTGTTATAGAATTTTGTTCCTATGTTAAAAAAATTGTGAAAGAAGCATTCTTAGATCGTCATAGTTTTGGCATATTAGAAGGTTAGAGAGGTTTGTATTATATCAAAGATTATGAAATTGTGATTTATGTTGGTGTATGTCTAGCATTACAACAGAAAATGATTTTCATCATCACGGCTCATATTCTCATGGAGATGACAAATCCTTTCCACCCTTGGTGTTTTAGGAATTGACCAGTGCCATGTTTCATTATGAGGTTCATGAGAGTACATTCTTATCTTGGCTATATTAATTGTGTTCTTCAAACTAGTTAAAATAGAGAGATACTTTTGATTTCCAGATTAGGATTAATGACCTCCTTATGGTATCTCAATTTTCTTAGAGTCTCTAAATCTTTCTCGCCCCACATTTTCTCTTTAAACTTAGATGCAATAATAATTTTAAAGTTATTGATGTTTTGCAAAGTGACATTCTTGTCAATCCCTCAATGGTTTAACCAAGCTATGACATCTTTCTACCAGCCTCCCTTACCATAAACAATCTCGAGTAGATTTTAAAATTGGTTTAACCAAGCCATGACATCTTTATAACCATAAATAACCATAAATAGATTTTAAAGTAATTTTAAGAAATCTCTAATCCAACCAAATTATTTATTTCAATTTTATATAAATATGTAATTATAACTTTATCATACAAACATTATCCCAAAAAATTTAAAATTTCAACAATAAAAAGATAAAAAAATAATGATACAACAAAGTTATCTCAAAATCACAAGGTTAAGAAAGGTTCAATTTATATCACCTTGCTGCTGCTTCTTAAGAAAACTTTCTGTCGTTGCTCTTTTCTATCACCTTTCTGTCTGCCTGATAAAAAATTTGGAAGTTCATAGGATGCACATTGGACCCAGATGAAACCATACAATTTTCATATGCACAAAGGGTGTGAATAAGACCATTCTATAAGGACCCTATTTGGGTGTGATGAATAAGTATGGAAATATTGCAAGTAATTAGAAACCGACATGGAAATGTCAGAAGTACAAGTGATCAATTTTGCCACGGAAAAACATGGCAATATCCATGGAAAAGCGTGGATATTGCCACGTCTAAGTGTTTTTTTTTCCGTGGAAACAATTCCCTCGCAATAGAGACAACCCCTAATTTGCGTTGCAAGAGAGACAATGTTCTATATTTCGTTAGATGTCTAAGCCGTCGCTATATCCACGCCTGGCCGTCGCTGTATCCACGCTCTGTATAAGGTTTTAAAAAAAAATGCAAACCCAGGAATAAGACGTCGCTATAGCCACGCCTTGCCGTCTCTGTATCCACGCCTGGCTGTTGCTGTATCCACGCTTTGTATAAGTTTTTAAAAAAAAAAATGCAAACCCCAGGAATAGCGACAGGGATGCTATACCTGTGACGGGCAGACTAGGCAAAGTTCCACGTCATGCCATTTATAAATGTAAAAAATTCTAGGAATACAAAAGTGGCCATATACCTGAATGGTACCTTCGAGGCAATCCTTCAAAAATCCTCATTGGTACCTTGCTTTGACGAGCCTTTTTATGCAATGGATGGTCACTGCTACCAATACCTGTCTTTGCAGGTTCTCTAGCCCGGGGTTCCAAATATTCCTACATACGGAAAACATCGAGTTGATAAAAACATTTGCAATAATAGAAAATATATCATCAAATATGAAATCATGTTAAAGCTTATAAAAATTGTAATCGATGACACTTACCACATAACCCTTTATTTTTTGTTGTAGCTCCACCATCATTGCCTTGTCATCATCTGTCTTGGGCCATTTGCAAGCAAATGCCAGTAAATCCTTGTTTGCCATTTTGAGGGCCAAATAGACCGTTTTCATTGGGTCTAGGGAGGTGAAAGCTTCTTCCTCACTTACATTGTCATCCACATCCAGTGCACCGAACTAAAAGCATGAAACAATAAAATCAAGGAAATTAATTGTAACATCATTCAAAAATTGTTCACCTGTAAAATAATTGTTGTAGTATCAATAAAACTTACCGGATGCGGCGTAGTGGCTGGTGACTTCCCACAATCACCCCGTTCCTGCTGAGGCTCCATGGGTGACTTCCCATGGTCACCCTGTGCCTGCTGAGGCTCCACAGGTGACTTCCCATGATCACCCCGTACTTGGTGAGACACTGCATGTGACTTCCCACGGTCACCCCGTACCTGCTGAGACATCATGGGTGACCTTCCACGGTCACCCCGTACCTGCTAGGGCTCCGCGGGTGACTTCCCACTGTCACCCCGTACATGCTGCGCCGACACCGTGGGTGACCTTCCACGGCTGTGACCCTGTCACAATAAATCAATCGATAAAATATATGTACATAATTGTGGATAGAAAAAACTGAAATATTTAACAATTACCTGTGGAGGCAGTACAGCGTGTGACCTTCCACGGTCACCATGTATCCTGGTAGTCGCGGGTGCGCTGTGAGCACTTCCATCACCCTGACACAATAAATCAATTAGTACAAGTTGTGCAAATAATTGTACCATAAACAAAAATGAGGTTTTGCAAAAATTTCACCATAAACAAAAATTATAATATGCATGTTAATATATCGATTGTAGTCATCAAAACATTTACTAATTCTGGTCGAATTAAGTTACTATATTTAATAATTACCTCACAAGATTGTTTGGCTTGCGACCTTCCACGGTCACCATGTATTGTGCTAGCATCATTTGACCTTCCACTGCCTTCACCCTCACATGATAAATCAATTAGTAAGTTTTCCAAATAATTGTACCATAAACAAAAATGAGATATTGCGAAAATTTTACCATAAAGAAAATGTATAATATGCATGTTACTATATGGAAACATTCATAATAAGCACGAAGAAATATAATCGAATGCAGTCATCAAAACATTTACTTTTTCTAGTTGAATTGAGTTACCATATTTAATAATTACTTGATTAACATAAATGAGATTGACCAAACTAAATTATAACAGTGATTTATCAAAGGTTTAGTTGAATGGTAGATAGGATATTTACCCCCATAGGCACATCTATTCGATTTAAGTTGTAATCGATCAACAACTCTTCACCTGGAGCTATTTTTTTTATTGTACATACAAATATACGATTTCCTTCACATCCCTCGAAAATGCAATTCGGTTTCTTAGTTGTTGTCACTAGTCGTGTACTGTTTATAAAGCCTACAACGTTTCCAGAATCTTTTGGCCTCCCATCAATATACATTGTCACCCCTTTATGGAGATTGTTTTCTACAATTTGTATATAATTTGCGGCAACTCCGTATCTCCACATACTTCGAGTATATTGGGACAACAACAACCAGTGATTGTATCTGTATAATGGGCTGACATACTCCATCAATTCATTTACAGTGCGATAACTGACATTTATTCCATCCATGGAAAATATCCCCAAGCCATGTAAGGACAAAGAGCGATGCGATACATCCTCCCACTGATGAAGAAATCTATGTCCACCTGAGGTAGCTCCTTAGGTGCCCATCGTTGCACTAGATAGAGATACCTTAAGGGAAACTCAATGTCACCTATTCTCTCATCATCATAATTACACAACCCTCCATTGGCAATAAAAAATTGCATGCGTCTACGAAATGTTTCCTTGACCTTTTCAGATCTAGTTGATCTAGATCCAATAGATCTAGTAGAACGCGTCTCGCTTTCAATCTCTTCAAGTATATCTTGATCATCACTCGAGGAAGATAGATATGAAAAATACCTATTTGGTGGTACCTAAATCATTCATTTTAATGATGTTAGTGATACAATTTTCAACATCCACTTCTCCATTAATGTGACTACATGTGAAGAAATCAAAACATAGATATCCAATTTGTCATGGTTTAAGCGTTCACATTTACCAATAGTGGCATATATTGTTTGAAATGTTACATCTAGAAGATCAATGAGATGAGCCAATTCAATGTTCTGATTAGGTTTTCTAAGTACATCTCTAACCCCAACCATACAATGAAAACTGGTTTCTAAGTACTACTGGGATGTAAAGGAGACAGGAATTTTTGTGCATTCATTCATATGAGATAAAGATACTGGGATATTTCAATATTAATACATAAGTGGACCATAAAAGACTGTTGATAAATGTACAAAACGATACAGGAGTGCGCCAATTTAATGATACAAGGAATAACATACCTTACCATTTTTGGAAAGCCGATGATATGATAAGTGGCCTTGTAGACGGTATTCATGCATGACCCGGTTAGTATTATCTCCTTTGGGATCTCTCCCTCTGCAGAATACCAATTTTTTCTTCATTCCAATCAGCTTGTTAGTGTGAGCTTTGAAAACCTCCTTGTCCTTTCCGGTAGCTTTCCAGTAGCCAGCTTCTGTGGCTTTGTTGGTACGTAGACCTGTTGGATACTTGCAGTCTCTCAAGTTGAAGAAGTACCATTCTTTATCTCCCATATTTTCTTTTCTAGTAAACATCTTTACCATCAGTTATGCATTACATATATGCCATGTCTCTAATCCAATGATACAATCAATTGCAAGTGTTGAAGTTATTCTTGGAATTGTAAGGAAGAAAGCAATCCGATTTGAATAGTACTAAACAAGCACCTTCAAAAATTCTAAATAGGAAAGAGGGCACCTAAATTAAGGACTTTTAGAACTTCAAAACTCGTGCATAAACAAAGTGGAGATAAATGGCATGAAAATTTGCTTGCACACATTTGTAGCTATTTACTTCTTATGATACTAAAAACTAATCAATTGCAAATATGAGTACTAAATCAGAATGTTAAATTTAATCATTATGCTAAATTAGAACATTAGACAAACTATCTACTCATTAGTATAAATTCAACCCATGTAAAATTGTATATAAAGTTAAAAAGGACAAGTAAACAACTTCAAATATTCCTTTAAAAAAAAAAGAATTCCTAGTATATTATATATGAGAACGGTAGAACCCATGCCGCTTGTCCTCCCTTCATGTTCAAGTAATTTAGTGCAGCTGAAGAAATTCCATGTCACTCTCACTCCAAACACATCGGTTCAAGTTGTAGACTTAATGAATTTGAATGACTTGAAATCAAAACTTTAGAATGCCTACACACACAAATCAAACTTTAGAATGTATAAAAGAAAGGGAAAAACTTTAAAGCCTACCTGGAAGATCCTGGGGTTCTCTCTTATTCAGGTCGACAACAGTAATGGCTATCCCTAAAAATATGTTTTCTAGAACCTTTAGGACGAGGTAGCAAGACACCAGTTCTTCATCAGTAGGATGAAACCTAAATCCTAGAGGCAAGCCTTCCTCGCCATGTGCAACCTTTAAGATTGTGTAAGCTACATAGATGCCTTTGTTATTACCTGAATCCAGAAATCATGTGTATATTCCTGTAAATTTCAACCCAAACCTTCTGGCTTTGTAGCCAGTCTTTTCCTGCCTGGAAAATGGTGGTTCTAGAAAAATTCACAGTACACATGATTCTTATAAGCTCAACCATTTATTTTTTATTTGGAGATGTTATTATTATTGGAAACAAGTTTGATTTCCAGATCAAATGGATTAAATACATTCCATTGCACTTTCTCTTATGAATCAATTTGAACAAAGCTCCTATCATCTATGTGGTAAATGATATGTCCTTGGGTTTCCTATGACTTCTAAGAAGTGCTCTGTCATCTCGTTCCGTTTTGAGCACAGTTCCTCAAGGAAATCTAATCAATTCTGATGGAATCCTATTTGTAAGTTCTGAAAAGAATTAATGAGATTTTCTCAAATTAACCCATGCCTGTTTGATTAACTAGAGGACAGTTGTTACAGCCAAAGGAAAAAATGCAAGTGTGGTTATGTACTAAGAAAAATAATTTGTAATAAATCCCAAAGGCCACCATGAACTTCCCTTGGATATTACCCTAAAAGCATGCTTGAAAATGATGTATAGCAGCTAAGTCAACTTCCAACGACCCTAAAATGAACAAAAGTTCATTTACTATTCTGTTGTTTGTCGCATTTTGGAAGTGTGGCAGAATAGGGAAGCTTCCCAAGTGCATGAGCTTATACTTGAAAGATATTGTTTTGTACTTGGCTGGATCACTCTATCAGATATTGATGTTAAGGAAGCTAGTGCTTTGCCATGGAGTCCTGAATTGGGTAGAGACAAGTTGCTTGAAATTGAATACTTCATAAGTTT
Organism: Pseudotsuga menziesii; assembly: GCA_001517045.1. NCBI lineage: Eukaryota > Viridiplantae > Streptophyta > Pinopsida > Pinales > Pinaceae > Pseudotsuga > Pseudotsuga menziesii. The sequence goes on along the minus strand of LPNX010359890.1, from coordinate 54,716 downwards.
TAGCAGAATTCTGTGCCATAATGTTCATTTTGTCCATACAGGGGAGCTATCATAGCTGGAAAATATCATTCTAGATATACTCTCTTAGCTTCAAACATTATACAAAGAGCATAGTGTGAAGGAAAGGGGTTGGTTATTCTTAAGGCATAGTGCATGGCTGTCTTTAATTTTATCATTGCTCCAGGCAGGTCTGTGGAAAGTGTCTCTGAGAAAGATCCCAGTTTCAAGAGAGGAAAATTTTTGGATAGAGCAGAGGCAGAGCTGCAAAAATTTCTTTAAGTGAACCTAGGTTTGGAAAATTCAAAATATTGTACTACTCTGTATCAGAAGTGCATAGCCAATAGCATTTTTGAGCTTACACAAATCACTAAGACCATCTGAGACTCATCTTCCAAAGGCCTGATACAAGGATACGTTTAAAAGGAACAAATGTTCACAAAATGACAAGACATGGCCTTGAACAACATTAACTTCACAAGGTATATTGCAAGAACCCAACAATGCAAGAAGTTGATGTCAACAGAAGTGACAAAAATGCCAAGTCCAAGACAACATGTACAATTTGATTATAGAAAATCACAACAGAAAAAAACTCATCTTACACAGGCTTGATACAAGGATACTTTTAAAAGTAACAATTGTTCACAAATCAACAGAACCTGAACTTCCAAAAGTAGATCATGAGAACCAAAAGAATGTAAATCAACATTACAAGAGATTGATGTCCACAAAGGTGACAAAATGTGATGTTGTTGATGTCATGTCCCAATGACTAGTAACAGCCAATGACATGTTAACATCTAACACAGAAAAGTGTTGACAACACAAATTAATCAAATCGCAAAGGGCATACAGAAGAATTAGGAGCATGGAAACCAGGTTGGAGGTAGAAGCAGTCAAAATTTCTAACACAATTAATCACACATGACAAATAAGAGACAAGGTTGCGAAGGAAATAACACTATTGTTTAACAATATGATTTATGTTCATCACAATACTAACCTGTACCCATGTTTAACTCCTATAAGAAGTTCTTGAATACATAAACTAGGTTTTGTTATGAAGCTTAAAGAATCAAAGAGAGGACGTAAATTCAAACAGAGTAGATGCCTACCCTTTGTAAGTAAAACTCTTAACTTATGGGATGAGATGTGATCTGTTATAAATTTGCAATTTCCTAGCTTCTCTTCCATGTGTATTCCATCATAAATTTTCCATTGACTCAATAATATGCACAAAGTATAGAATCCATATCAACAAGTATGTATATATTTCAATACAATATATAATCATCCCAAAATTATTGAAGGGAGATACCTCTCGATTTGGGTCATCCTGGTCTTGGAACTCTAATCCCTTCAATTCCACCTTTATTTTCCATCCTTTCTCAATAGGGTTTTCATAACCATCCAACACCTTATTAATAACCAGACAACTAAAATTAAAAATTAAAAATTAAAAATAGAAATGCTGGATCCTACTAGATATAAAAAGGGGGAAACTGGAATATATTAAAACATGTAGAAAAGCTCTGGAACAAAATATTGATTAAAAACCAATCCATTATACATAGACAAACATTAGAAATATTCACATAATATCACCTCTCTCTAACTCTACTTCATCAAAAGAACAATTGAAAACACACCTGATCTACTTACAAACTAACTAAGCACAATTTAAAACAAAACTGATCTACCTACAAACTAAATTATTGAAATGAAATTTAAAACAACTTGGAAAGGATACTTTACAGCCAATTCCAACCCAGGGAATTCAACCATGAAGAAAAACCCATGCATCAAGAAAAAGAAGACAAGATAGAATTGCTTATTCAAATGAGACAAAAACCATCACCTAATATCTCCATATTCATTCTATTATAATAGATAGATCCTAGTATAATGCTATAGTAGCCTAAATGTTATGCCTAGAATGTGAAATACCATTTCATTTTGACTGAATTGTCTCCTTACCTAAATCCCTTCCAACAACTAACAATTGACCAAAACATGCATTTTGTGGATAACAATCAATTAGTAATCCATTCCTAACCAATTTGCACGAAAAGAACATTGCAACTTCCATATAAGCCATGTCCCATAGTGTCCTGCCTTGCATAAATACTAGTCCATTCACTCCTATGGTTGCATGAATGTTTATACTCGCAAATTGAAAAACGATATCACCTTTAATGAATTTTCCTCTGATTTTAAAATTTAAGCCCTCGCAACAACTAACAATTGAAAGAAACATGCTTTATGTGGATGTGCCAAGAGGCTTTGGACACAAGGCCACACTGGGGAGCAAGTAAATGTAGATCTTATTATGTTGATATCTAAAGGAACATGAAAGGAAACTGAGTGGTCAGCAGCCTATAACTTTGCTTAATGTGGCTACTTGAATCAAACATACAGCTACCCAAAGTGTTCGACCTAAGCAAATAGGGTTTCTCAAAGGCCATTTCATCCTCGATAATTTTATTACTCCTAGGAAAGTCTTGACTGGGAAAAGGAAGCCTAGTCAAAAGGTCATTATCTAAGGTTGATTTTCACAAGGCATAAAACAAAAATTAGTGGGATTCCATCATCAATATGCTCTAATGGCTGGATTCTTGAAGTTTTATTTACTAAAGCAGTCACAAACATTTCTTCAAATGCCTCTACTAGTTTGTGTCAATGGACATCTATCAGCAACATCTCTGCTTCATCATTCCCATCAGATGGGAGTTGCTAATGATCTCCTCACCAGCAAATGAGGGTGATGGTCAGAGAATGGTGGGTGAAGAGAAGAAGAGGGCTCCATTGCTGCAGCCAATAGTGCTCCTAAAAGAATATCTAACCCTCTCTCTACTAATTCTTGAATATATAGGCCTTCAAGCCCTGATGTATCCCTCCTTAACTGGTTGCTCAAGCATGTAATGCAAGTGCACCCCTCCTTTACTATTTGATCATGCATGCAATGAGAGTGCGGCCCTCAAGTGCCAGAGTGTGCATGCATGACTTGTGCACCCTTTAACTGAGAATTAGGTGTAGTGTGCCCAACCTCTAGTGATAGGACATGCATGCAGAGTGCACCTTTACTTCACCAAGGGTAATTGAAGTGTGCTTTATGGTGGAGTTTGCAATGGCGTGTTGAGTCCTTCAGTGATGCTCCCTTAACTGCTATTTTATAATTGTTCACATAAGAACTAGTTCACATGACGGTTCCAATAAACTAGGGTGCACTTACCTCTATCTAAGGTTGAATTCAGACTGCTGTTTACAAACTGCATTCTTTGCCAGTTAAGACTAGTCTTTAAACCATGGTTCTGCTCTGCATGTGGTCCTCATCAATTACAATTTTTCTGTATTGTCAAGTGCGCCCCTCTTCACACATCAAATGCTTGTTAAGTCAGGTGCGCTCCCTACTTGGACTACTGTTTATGGTCTAGGACCATTGTTTTAGTTCACTTTCAGTTATGCATGCAAGAAACATTTAGACCAGGGGTGCATTTAACTGCTTGTTTTAAGGGTGGCACACTTATGGATCAATCATAAACCAGACTATACTCTCCATTCATAATAACCTGCAGTGTACCGACTGTTCACTTTTGGTAAATGCGCCCTGCCATATAGTAAATGTGAGAGCTCAAGGTATAGTGTGTTTTCTTGATTTCAAATTAATCACTCTTAACCTGGCAAGTGTGCCTTGTTGTCCCAGTTCATCATCACCAGGCCGAGGGCTGTCTAGTTAGAGTTTAGAAAGGGGAATCAAGTGGAGCAGCATGACTTAAGAGGGTGCATTATTGCTAATTGATGGCATTTTTTCTCAAAACCCTCTGCTATATCATTCTATTTATTAGAAGAGAACTTTTCTTCCTATTTATTGGATATTTTTTCTCACAACTTGCTGTTTGGTATCCTTAATATCTATTTTGATTCTCTCTTTTTCTTTCGACACCCTTAGGATATCTATTCTTCAAGCAAACTAAATGCTAGGTGAGCTGCAACTGGCAGTTTGTTGATATGATGGCCTTTTCCTGAAGGTCAATCTGCTGTTCATAGGTTTGTATTTGTTGTTCAAAGGCTTGTTTTAATGGGCCAAATCACTGTGGTTATACAGCTGCAACCTATAAGTCTCTCTTGAGGCTTACCATTAGGTGATGATATGTTTTAAAAGGGAAGCCAATGCCACATGGAGCTATTCAAGCCACTTTTTCTTTGGCCTTGTCACTCATTTACGAGGTATTACAGGCCTAGGAAAATCCCAGGTGTTGAGGTTTGTGCACAAAAGACCCTTCAAAATCTGTTCCAGGACATGTTTAGCAAATTTTGTTGATGAACACCATACCCAAATTCCATATAGTACTGTCTCAGGTTCAGTATCCGCTTTTCTCCTTGAAATACATGCACTATCCCTCTCTTTTGACAACCTGACGATAGGAAACTAGCTTCTATGCTTTGACAAACTAAGACATTACTGGTTATATGAAAGGAAAAGGGTCAACCTATCTGGAAAGATTTCAGAACTCCAGACCTAGAAATTGAAATCAATATTAATGTGTACAAGGAGCCAAAAAGGTCTATGGGCCTAGATACAATGTACAATTAGGATATAGCAAGGGGAGTACCTATCATACCTCCCACTAAATTCTAGGAGAAAAGAAAAGAAAGGTAAGGAGCAAAACAGGTCCAAGCAATACTACAAAAGATGAAGGAATGAGGAATGTAATGCCATAGATACAGTGGAGGATGAAAAGTTCTGCTAGCCACAAAGCCATGGCCAATCTCCCCAACCATTCAAGGACAAAGGAAGGAAGAGAGTCAAGGGGGCAGTTTGAAGCCAGAATTAGGTAATAAACTAACAAATACTAAGTTCTAACATTCTCATAAATATCAAATATAGAGGAAAGTAGTGTAGTCGGCATTAGAAGTAAACAGTCGAGGTACTCTATGAGAAAAGACTAATGGAACAAAATCATACATGTGAAATATTACAGGATCTGCAATGAAGAGTTTTAAAATCTCAAGAAAGTACGGATAAAAGATTGCCTCAATGTCTTCACAGCTTGCATCTAATGGCATCACACATTCAACTACATCAGCACCTAAGCCTAGCAGTGCCTGTAATTCGTAGGCACATTGTTGCAAGTCTGTTGAGTGTGATGTCGATAATTCATCAATTAAGGAATGGCACTGCAATATAAGTCCAACATGAAACATCAACATCAGAATAATATGACAGAAAGAATGGAAAATGCATATTTCAAACAAGAATTTCTGAGAGGCTAACTTGAAGATAAGTTTTTTAATGTCCAACAAATGACCAAAAGTAGCTAAACTAGACTGCTCAGTACATACGTTGTGATCCAAGTTGCCAAGAAACTTGGGTACAGGGATGGAAGTAACATAAAATTTGATAAATCATTGTACTAGGCAGCTGTAACAAATAGTAAAACTTAGACCTGAAGGTACACTGGAAATCTTATTTCAAACACCTATTTGTACTGTTGTTACAGGCAATAAAAGATTGCAAATTGCCAAATATAGTCCTGGGTTGATGTGAGTGTATTTATAGTATTAAATACATATGTAAATTTTTATGTGCACAGAATTTTGCAAATGAATAACATTATTACGTGCTTGAGATGAAAATCCATCCTTGGTTTCTACTAAATAAATAATGTGAACACATATATATCAACTCTTCACAAATATTGTATGGTTCAGCCCACCTTTGTATTAGATAATGTTTGAGTGCTCAATATGGTCTTTGATGAACAGTTTTGCTTCTTTAAGAAATAAAATCCTATGAACCCCGACTGCCAAACAGATTTCTTAAAACATATTTACAGGGAAATTATCTGTAATGTGCCATACTTATATGCATTGGATATTATCTCCCAATATTGATTTTAAGTTCCCAGTTCTCCATGATAAATTGTTTTCTCATCCTCTGGTAGTGTATGTGCACAAGTTTCATCACTTCTCCATTCCTTGTAAATAGAAAATGAATATTCATGTTGATTATGTGCCATTTAATTCATATGTTTAACTTCTTTGGTTCTGGTTTCATACCATAATATGAATCCCAATTAGACTCTAATCTAAAAGACAATAGGTTTGTTTCAACTTCCTACCATCCATTTTCTACTTCTCACCCAGCACATCCATGGTTCTTGGAACATATTACCATTGAGGCCCAAGAGCACCCATGTACATAGCATGGTAAAAGTCCGTGCTTTAGGAAACCTGTTGCTAGGGTGCCAGAACGTTGTAAATATGGGTTCATGTATTGTACAATTTGGCCATTATTATGGTGGAAAAGAATATTTCTCTTTCAGCTTGCCAATAGATAATACATGCTTTTTTCATCTCAAAAGATTGCTTCTGCTATATTTTTTGTCTTCTAATACAGCCCCGGTTGGCCAATCAGCCTACATTTCAGTTGCATGCTAAAATAAAAATATGTTTCCCAATTCAACAGTTTTCTTAACACAGAAATGTTAGATGTCTGAATTTGGAATTTTGCCACTTGATTCAAGACCCAGACACATACAACTGAAGATCCAAAATTCAAGGTTGTTGAAGCTCATATGGAGGACCATGCTCTTGTTTAGTGGAAATCACACACTCAATATGCTAGTTGCCTCCAATAGACCAACAATCACATCTCAAGCCTGCAATCCAGAAGAATTTTTACCCTCTTTGCCACAGATAAGAAATGTTGACATGACTGTTACAGTGTCAGCAGATTATTGGACAGACTGTTATAGCGTTAGCAGATTATTCGACAGAATTCACTTGAGCATGCTTTCCAATTTGGGCAGAAGGTAGAGTCCAAATTCCAAGAGAGAACCTTCTAAATAGACTCATCCCTCTCAACAACAGTAACAGAAGGTCTTTGTTCCAAAGTTAAATTCTTCTTCGTCTTCTTTTTCACAACCTTCAAACAAAAAGAAAGGCAACAATGGACAGAACAAAGTTTCAACATCTTATTAACGTAATGTGCATCAGAAGTATTGTGTATATCACAAAGAGGTATGGTCACTCCAGTGATGGGTGCTACAAGTTCCAAGAAAAGAAAACCAAAGTTCCATTCTCTGAAGAGCAACAAGAATTAGGTGAAGCTGATGCTACCAACCCTAAATATTAAAATCCAAATCTGATTCTTATCGCCAAGGATTAGTCCACAAACAATCCAAAAGCTCACTTTATGCACAACTGCCAAATCAAGAACAAGATAGCTAGAATGATCATTAATAATGTAGGTTAGAAATTCTGATTCTCAGTGGCTAGTTGATGAGCCTTGGATACAGGTATATTTATGGAAAACTTATGTATTTTTAGTCATAAAAAAATTATGTTATAAGAAAAAGGAAGCATTTCATTATGGCACTGAAGAAATTGGAAGACTTGGAGGAGATAGAAAACAAGAAATTGGAAAAGGGCAAGAGGATGCTAGGAAGCAATTTGATTATCAAGGAAACAAAAAAATTGATACAAGGACTTAGACATACTGAAAATAAGATGGTAT
>LPNX010359890.1:10112-44561 GCA_001517045.1 Pseudotsuga menziesii | reverse complement strand
CCCCACCCAATGATTCAACTCTCAATTCATTCCTAAGGTCTGACAAATTTAAGCAACTATGGAGAAACTTATGGTTGGGATATGGATTTTTTCTTATTGGAAGATATATGGAAACAAAATAGCTTCCGTCCCAAATAATACTTTCAGTATGCAACTTGATTTTTTATGAAGTTCATAAGATGATTCTCTCTGAATTATACATTTATTAAGGAGAAGACATGTTCATACTCATAATTTTTTTTTCCATAATTTAGTTAAGGTTTAATGGTTTTTCAAGGAAATAGTTCTATTCAAGACTTAAATAGGACATTAATTCAATAGACCCTAAATAATGATAATTTTTATTTCCTTATGTTATATGAATCGCCTTAATTGATAAATTTGTGGCATACTTGTTCAGGACTTAGTTGGAATTCAAATTGTTGACATCAAGTATGCAAATGAAAACATCATTCTTGCTTGTAAGTGGGCTTACAAAGTTGATAAGGAAGAAAATGTTTTAAAAGGTTATATATTCATGAATTTTAGATCATGTTATTCTTATTTTCCTATATTTTGGGGATCCATAAACACTGAAATTCCTTCCTTTGCAAATGACTATTTCGTTCATTGTTTGTCACTCTTGAGAAGAAACTTTCAAAAGGAGGTGTAAGGTTTGATGCAACACTCAACATTATGTAGGAAATGAATAGCGCCATCGCTTAAGCGACACTTTGACTAACTATCCGTCACTTAAGCGGCGTGTTTACTAACTATCCGTCGCTTAAGCGACGCTTGTGGCCAAATTTACAAAAAAAAATGTATCATTGTGATTTTTGGTAAGTTTAAAAAGAGAAATCCACGCACCGTTGGATTTTGCCGTCGGATTTTGGATCGAAATGTAGTAGTGTTGCCAAGGGACGATATTCATTGCCCCCTTCGGCGTGTCCCTTCTCCCTACAATGTCTTTCAGCTATTTTTATTAAAAGTCTTCTTCTTTGCAAACCCCTGCAATCATTGCACGAGCAATAACATTTTCCATCGTCCCTCGCCTCTAATGCCGCTCTGAACCGAGCAAGCTTCCTTGCATTTTCGTTCATGGTGACAAGAAATTGTCTTACCTACACCATACCAAACAGTAAGTTGTCAAATACATTACATATAAATATGGACTTGGATGGTACACAAATAAATAGCTGTGTTTGCAAGTGTAAAGATGGTAGGTAAAATGCATGGTGCTTCTTTTCAAGAGTATATAGGAAAGCAGTAAGCTGAAATACAAATGGACATGAATACAAACAAGCATTAGAGACAACAATTTACTACAAATTACACCATTTCCATGAATCCACATGAAAGGTATCAATACCATCTACTCTATTGAGCCTAGTCTATATATTCATGTATTCTATTCATACAACACAACCCATGGTTGCATTGCCTCAATGTTGTAAATAATAGTTTTATTGGTGGCATTAATTTATGAATCCATTCACATATTCATGAAATCAAACAAATAGTTTGAGATCAAATAAATACTATCAAGTCCAGTGTAAACAATACTCATGTATAAAATTAATAAAAGACAAGTGATTTACTCTTTATCGTGTTCCTTTTTCTATTTGTTGGAGTAAATCACCTTTTCTTTTGTCCTTATTTTGATGGTTGTCACAAACCACTATTCCTTATGTGTCATCAATTTTCTTTATGTACTCACTATCATCACATAACGACTAATATATCATGTACCTCTCCAAGAATAACATCCAATGACATGAGAATACCATGGCTAACTCAACCTCATCAATGAAGTGAATTAAAAGAAGGAAATTTAAGTCCATGAAACTTGTGGGCCGTTTCCTTTTAACCACACAAAAAATCTGAACTATATGTTGATTACACATTGTACTGATAGCCATGTGCACATCATTTGACGTAATCCAACATAAAAAAAGTGAATAATTTTGATATGGAACATTGTAGGTTCTAATGGAAGTCATGGTTCCCACATTAGCATGAAGTAGTAAAAGTATGCATCATTTGAAAACACAAACTAACCTTGCACGTTTAAAATCCGAACTATGTAGATCTAGAAATGGATTGTTCACCAGCAGGAGATAGAAATAATAAACAGCTCCAACAATCACCCGAAAACAGTGCTGCAACAATGGCAAGCGTGAAGAAAATCTCATTAAGGTCTTCATTTTTATAGAACTCTTAGACGTCGCTATAGCGATGGAAAACATTGATTTTTGCACCCTAGGTCAACTTGACCATTGTAAAAAGTCAACAAAATATGGTGCCGTCACTATAGAGACGATCAGGCGTGGATACAACGACGTCCAAGAGTTTAGGCATGGATACAGAGACGTCTTAGAGTCCAAGCGTGGATACAGCGATGGCTAGGTGTGGATACAGCGACGCCTCATTCCTGTTACATCGGATTTTACACCAAAAAGTAAGAAACGTGGAAAACCTCCATGGAAAAATCCGTGCTTTTGTACTAGTGTGTGTACATCAGACCAATATACAATAGATGTTGTGTTGTGAATACGTGCTTACAAAATTTACTCTAGGCATATAATCATGCCACTAGAAATAATTGAATGCGATACGTTATCCAAGGTATTGATTTATCGACTGCTGATTCTTGAGTGTATCTGTGGATTCGCTTCATAATAGGATTTGAACCCAAAATCCAACGTTAGAATCCGACGTCATTCGACATTTCTAATGGATGTGTCGGACAACAATCACTGAAAAGAATGGCGATCAATTTTTTTTTATAGTGCCGTCGAATATCCAACATAGAAGGCATCGGAGATTCGACCCCTAGAGTGTCGCATATCCAACGGTTTGTGGACCCAATAGTGTTGGATATTCAACCCCTTAGCGTCGGAGATCCGATGGGATGTATAGGTTTTTTTTTTTAAATGTAAGGTTTACATGATTTTAAATTTATGGTCCCATATTTTAAACGGTAACTATGTTCAAGGTGTCGAATATTCGACGCATGGCCATTATAAATATAAACTGTTTTAAACATTTCGACGTGTTTGTTGTAGAAGCGATGAACGATTTACAAAAAATATTTGTTCCTCGACGGACGCTTTCAGGATTTGTTTTATTCTTTAAAGGGCGGTTGTGGGAAATTATTTTTCATCGATAGACAGTTTGCCGAGAATTTTTTTTTCTTTGACTTCTCTCCGTTTGAAAAAATGTTGATGCATTGAACCTGATTTTTTAATACAACTGATTATACTCATTAACAAAGTTTGCAACAAAATGTCAAATAGAAATATTCCGGATCCAAGCGAAGACAACTGACAATTTCTTGCTAGACTATGAGATGCAGCGAAATGAAGGGGTGATGGCAAATGTTATTGTCTGCATACTCAATGCAGGGGATTTAAGAGGAGAATAATATTGATCTCAACAACTACAAAACATTTCAGGGAACCTGGACACGCTGAGGGGGGGAATGAATATCGTCTATTTGTAGGTTTAGCATTATAAATTTTATTATATTCATTTTTTTGGTAATTGTATGTATTGTTTTTATTTTTCATATATTAATATATATCTATTGATGTTTCCACGTATTTATATTAAAGGAAAGACAACCTACAACATATCGTCCAGAGGAAGTGCTTTCAAAAAAAGTTCAGGATCAGGATCATGGAGCGTGTATGTTTAACGGAGAACAAGTGAATGATCATATTGAACAAGATGATCATATTGATAATGTAATTGAAGATGATGGTATAAATACATTGATCCATGATTCATTTAATGTTATAATGGATGATGAAGATGATGTTGATAATGAAAATGATGATGACTTTGATGATGTTCACGATATACCTCTTCTTGATAAGGCATATGAACCCCTTTATGAAGGATCCAAAACAAATCTTCTCTCTACTGTATTTTTGATAATGCACTTGAAGGTTATGAATGGTCTTTCAAACATTGCAATCACATGGATACTAAGGTATGTAAAATAATCCATCAGATATATAGGATCATGATAAAGCTTATATGTATTCCTCTAATAATTGTATTGTTAACTCATTATTGATCATCATACAGATGAAGCATGTTTCGTTAATATTATTTATTTATTACATTAACAAAAAAATTTTAATTTTTTTGTAGCTTGATAGCTGAATTTTTGTTACGACCATCAAATATTTTACCTTGCACATATCGAGATTTATCTTCCATCATGAAAGAGATTGGAATGCATTATGAAGAAATTCATGCATGCCTCGATGACCATGTTATATATTATAATCAGCATGAATTTGCAACAGAATGTTTGGAATGTCATGTAAGTAGATATCGTATAGATAAAGTAACAAAAAAGGTGCCTTAGAAGGTTCTTCGTTGTATTCCCATCATTCAACCTTTGCAACGATTGTTCAGGTGCAAAGACATAGCGCAATTTATGGGTTGCCATCCAAGGAACAGAAGTCAAGTTGATGTTATCCGAATGCCTATAGATGGTTTTATTTTTAGAGATATGGAGGAAAAGTGGCCTCACTTTAAAGAAGAACCACATAATATTAGGATTTCTTTGGCAGTAGATGGTGTTAATCCATTTGCACAGATGAAATCCATTTACATGGTGTGGCCTATTTTTGTTATCAACAATAACATTCCTCCATGGTTGTCAATAAACAGGGAGCACATAATGTTGTCGATGATTTTTCCTGGTTTTTTTGTTGAAAACTATTTTATTTATAATGTAGTTGTGGCATCTCATTTATCATATTATGTTTCTTAATTTCATATATATATCTATTATTTTACTCTTGTGCATGGTTTATATATATTAATGGTTCTCATAATGATATATTGTATATGTACTTCAAATCAATCAGGTAAGTTCCAAGTCAAAGATATGAATGTATACATTGAACATCTTATAGATGAGCTACTGAAGTTATGGAATGGCATAACTATGTATCACGTATCTAGAAAAATACGACAAAGGAAATTTCAATTCCATGCAATGGTTGTATGGACAATACACGATGCCCTTGACTTAACTTCATTTTGTGGTTTGTAATTTTAAGTTCAACTTTAATTTCATTTAATGATATGGAGTATTTAGAATAGTTTATGTATGAATATATTTGACATAGATATTCCATATCTAAATATTTTAGGTCTTTAGACAAAGGGTAAATTTGCATGTCTAGTTTGTGGTCCTAAGATAAAATCTCGTCATTCAAAAAGCTTAAGAAAGGAGGTGTTTGATGAGTATAGGAATTTTCTCTCTAAGAATCACAGCTATAGAACAATTGAAAAAAATATTTTCAATGAGAAGCAGGAGACTATATTAAAAGCATGGAGAATCACACCTCACCTTTGGAAGATGCAATACAATAGAAATCATCATCATGGTACGTATGGATCATCGTATATGAATTGTTATGTATTTTAATTTTTATTGTGAGTTGTTTACTGTAGTGTCCATATTTGATTTATGATGTAATTTATTTATAAAATAATATTCATGATGTCCATTGTGATCATGAAGGCATTAATGGGCTTCCGTGAGGAATGAAAAGTTAACTGACCTTGTCTAAATCATCGTTGGAGTTCATCGAAGTTCTAAAACACAACTCAAGTGTCTAATTCAGTGTTGACTAAGCCTAACTGATTGTGGTAGGTGAGAAATGTGCCTCTCCTAAATATATCCACGCAAACCTAGTGCTTAATTGAATGTTGGGAACTAGAACTGAATGTAACTAACTCCTAACTTAGCTTGACTAGTCATCAACTCAACTCAACTGATGGAGGTTGGTATTGGCACTCCTAGTGGCTCCTAATTTGTAGGGATTGATATAGGAGGCTCCTAAACCGATGCATGCATGTGCATTCAGTGACAATAGGACTAGTGTTCCCCACACTTTAGTAACTGGAACATGTGCCCCAATTAGGCCAAGTGGACCCAATTGAGTAAATGACTAAAAATAGACTAGAAGGACTCCCGATTTAGACATGACTCCTGAATTAGACATATGACCAAATTGGACAAGGGAGGATTTATAATCCTAACAATTTAGGATTAGTCCTTTGGTTTGGAATGGTTGTTGGATCTAGATCTTAACCTCATGAGTTTCATCCTCAATAACATGATCATTATGGTATTGATCCTCTTCATCTAAAACTGAAACATGTAATAAATCATCATCATAAAAAATGGGAGGAAGAGTGCTTATATCTTTTTCTGGTTTAGATGGTGGTGCATCATACAACAGATCTTCTTCAAATTAAACACTCTGCTCAATGAAGCATTTCCTAGTTGCAACCTTCATCTACTTGTATTCTTTTCCATATTCTTCATATCCCAATAGAATGCATTCACTACTTTCGGATTGGAAGACCTTCCTCTTGTCAGGTGGTATTCTAGCCCAAGATTTGGAACAAAAACCTATAAAATGAAAGACATTGGGCTTATTCCCATGCAGTGCTTCAAATGGAGTGGCCCCAACCACTGATTTATGAGGTACTCTGTTATGAAGATATGAAGCATAGTTTACATCTTCTTCCCAAAGAGAAGGAGGGAGATTCTTACCATGGAGAAGGCATGTTTCCATATTCTTCAGTGATATGTTCTTCTTGTCAACCACACCATTCTATTGTGGTGTGTATGGAACTGAGTGTTCCATTTGAATCCCCTCTGATTCATAGTAATACTGAAAGTCTCTTTTGATGCACTCTTCTCCTTTATCAGATCTTATGGACTTGATTTTCTTACTGAAATTAGTCTCAACCATATCTTTAAAAAGTTTAAAAATATAAAAAAATTTTGATTTCGTTTCATAAAGTAGATACAACAGTACCTAGAACAATCATCAATAAAGGTGAGGAAATACCTGCAACCAATAATGAAGTTTGTGGGCATAACTATAGCCACATCACTATGTATCAAATCAAGTATATAGATAGCTCTATGTTCTTTCCCAAATTCATACCTCATATCTCAATGCTTACATATGATGCAACTAGATCATATTCCATTGGAAGTTTGTATGAGAGGAAAACCTTCAACCATTTTATTATTGTGGAGTTATTGGAGATATTTGGAATTGAGATGCCAAAATCTCTCATGCCAAGTATTGCTAGTGTTTTTAGCAGGAGACAATAAAAATGTAGGAGGTGAGAGGAAAAAAATGTCAGAACTCATATTCTTTAGTAGAATGATTTGTAATAATTTTTTCTATGAGCTTTTTGGTAGATTTTTCTGTGATCTAAACCGAATCTGAGTCGAATGTAACTTTCTTGGAAGAGCATGTATGGGTCATTTGATAAACAAACAACAAATTAGCTGCAATGGAGGGAAAATAGAGAACATTTTTCAACTCACCATGTTGGATTTTATCTGAAGCTCTTCCTGCTGCTAGGATTTGGGAATCATCTCCCATGTGAGCATTAGGCCCTTTTAATGGTGTGAGGGTCAAGAAGAATTCTTTGGAGGAAACCATGTGATTGGATTCACCAGAATCAATTATATATGATGTTGAATGAATAACATGCTATTCTTCAATGAATGGCACCTTTCATCATCTTCTCATTATGGTCCATCATTGAACTTATTTTCTCTTTATGGAAGAGCAATGTTATTATGCTTGAGGAGGGGAGTCAACTGGTCAACTTGCTTCTTCATACAAGAGAATTTTGGATGAAATCCCCTCATACAATAGGGACACATCTTATTTTCAAACTTCTTCTTCTTCTTCTTAGAGCCTGAAGCTCCTTCAGAACTCTTATGATTCTCTTTAGGATTCGAATCAACTACTTTAGGCTCCTTCCCCTTAGATTTCCCTTTAGCTTGATCTTTGGTAGAGTTTGTCACTAGGAGGGATTGATATTTGGAAGTCGTGATGACTCCTATAAGGATAAACTTCTATTGCTCCTCTATTAAGGTCTCGAAAAAGGAATCAAATGAGGGAATATTCCAATTGGGAATGGAAGCTCTTTTGGAATGGAATATCGAGACAAATATAGAATACTCAGAGCCTAGTATGCTAACTATGGAGAGTAGATGTTTCTCTTCCTTTCTTTCTATTCCGCAAGGTTTGCATTGAATTGTAAGAAACTTGAATTTAGTAAAGAATTGTAGGATGGTCTCAAAACTTATGGATGTAATGCTATCAACCCATCCTCCAAAACACATCCCTGAAGATCATCTTGTTTTCCAAACAAGACTTCAATCTTCTCCCAATATTCCCTGGGAGTCCTTAAACCTTCAAGGTGAAAGAAGAAATATATGTATATGTGAGTACATAGATAACTGAAGGATTCATCTAAGCAATTTAGAAACTTGTTTTTATCAGTTGGATGAATGGGCTCGACCTCCCTTCTAAGTCTTACCCTGAAGTATCCCTTGTTGCACAAGGACATTCTGCGTATCTTCCCTCCGATCAACATAATTGAAGGGTGTTAGGATCTGAGGTGTGGAGGGTTAAGCATCCATAATTATCCTTCTGTAAAAGACAATATATTCACACAATATACATAGAACCTGTAGAAATTTCACTGCAAAACCAAAATTATTCGAACTATGTTAGAATCAATCCTTCCCTCTCAACATGAAAACATTCTCAAGTTCTGTCATGCCCACACTGCCACTCTCAATAAATTCAAAGGAAGAAAGGCACTCTTTGCGGGACTTCTGTGGAAACCCAACTTCTTCTGGTGTTCAATGGAGAGGAGAAAAACTTGAATCTTGCTTGAGATGTCTCTAATACCATGTTAGAATTGTTGTGCCATTTAGATCATCAAGAAACGAGTGCAATTAGATTCTTAATTATTATGCAGTAAAGAGGAATAAATTATACAAACTGAAAAACTCAAATCTCACAGGAAACAGACAAGTATTTCTCAAAGAATTACAGTATTATGTTCATTAAAGAATTCGGTGTTACAATAGTGTTACATAAGGAGGAATTTGAATCATTAGGGATGAATTCGAATCCACTAACTAAGTCTAACTATATCTAACTGCATGGCTATCTAAAGATGTCTAAATCACTGTCAGATTCCAAGTGGATAAATCCATATGTCTAATTAAGTTAATCCATCAGTTATAATGAGTTAAACCAGTCTAACTACAGTGGTAGGTGAGAAGTAGGTGCGAACTAGTGCCTTCCCAGATGCATCCAGGAATAACTAGTGCTAACTGAAATTGAGTAGAACTAACTGACTTTAACTGAAGAGTAACTAAGCTTAACTAGTTACCAATTCCCAACAAAAAAAGGAGGTTGGTGCTAGGACTCCCAATGGCTCCTAAAATGTAGGGATTGTCCTAGGAGGCGCCTAAACTAATGTAAGTGTAGTTAGTCTTAGTTAGCATCTATTGGTATTCCCCACACTCCAGTGACTGGTACATTTGGACCCATTAGGATAAGTGGACCCAATGGTACTAGTGGACCCAATAATTAATAAAAGACTCCTAAGTTAGGCTAAAATAATCTAATAGACAGTTTGATCAAGGGAGGATTATAAATCCTAACACTCCACTAGTACTCTTTCGGTCATCAACACTTCCTGCCCAATCTACATCAGTAAATTCCTTTAGAGTGAAGTTAGTTGTTTTTGGATACCATAATCCCTAATCCAGAGTAACTTTTAGATATCTAAGAATTATTTTTACTACAACCACATGTGTTTCTATTGGGGCTTCTTGGAATCTAGAAACCAAATCTATAACCTGCATTACGTTTGGTCTAGTAGATGTTACATATAATAAACTAGAAATAATTGACCTATTCATAGTCTGACCCACTTGGAACAATTCATCACTCTTGCTTAATTTACAACCAGTGACCATAGGATTACTAATAGGTATGGATTCTTCCATTTTGAACTTCTTTAACATTTCTTTGATCTACTTAGTTTGAGAAATGAAAATTCATTTTTCTGATTGAGATACATGTAAACTTAGAAAGAATGTTAGTTATTCTAACATTGAAATTTCATATTCTTTCTTCAATTCTGATGCAAAGTTTACACTCATAATTTGTAGATCACTTCCAAATATGATGTAATATACAGAGACTACCACAATGATCATATTTTCATTTTCAATCTTTATGTACAAATTACTGTGTGTGGCCCCTCTTTTATATCCTCATTGTTTTAAATAATTGTCAGTTTTACAGAACCATGCCGTTAGAGCTTGTTTAAGGCCATAGAGTGCTTTCTTAAGTTTGCATAGATATTTTATGTTTTGTGACAAGAGAAAGCCTCCACGATGGTCAAGATAGACTTCTTCTTCAAGTTCTCCATTAAGGAATGCATATTTTGCATCCATTTGATATACTTTTAAGGTTTTGTAGCATGAAAAAAGTAATAACATCCCAATGGCTTTGAGTCTTGCCACATGTGCAAAATTTTGTTCAAAGTCAATGCCTTCTACTTGAGCATATCCTTTACAAACTAACCTAGCCTTATTTCTTGTCGCATGACCATGCTCATTGAACTTGTTTATAAATATCCATTTGGTTCCAATAATGTTCATATCATTAGTTCTTGGGACAAGTTCCCAAGTTTGGTTCATTTCTATTTAATCAAGTTCAACATACATGGCACTGATCCAATCCTCACTTTTGCAATCTTCTTTAATTTTTTTGGGTTCTACTATCGAAACTAGTGCTTGTTCTTCATCAAATAATTTTCTTCTTGTTTTAACTCCTAATTCTCTGTCACAAATTATTTGAATTTCAAGATGATTTTTCTGGACCCACCTAGATGGTTTCTTTGAGTCTGATCTCGGGGAATCTTCATGCTCATTTTGATGTGATTCTTCTTCCTCTACTACTACTTCTTCTTTTTATTCTTCATAATTATATTCCTTTTGTGTACTTTCTTCCTTTCCCTTATCATATATTTCTTCATCATCAACAATTTCTTGATTTTGTATTCTTCTTGGTTTAGTATCATCAACAGCTACATTTGCACTTTCTATGATCTTGTGTGACCTTAGATTATAACATATGTATGCCTTTTTGGTGGAAGAATATCCAATAAATATGCCTTCATAGGTTCTAAATTCAAACTTACCTAGATTATCATCATGTCTTTTTATGTATCATTTACTTACAAAAACTCTAAAATATTTAAATAGAGCTAGTTTTCCTAACCATTTCTCATCAGGAGTTTTGTCACTATTCACTCTAAGTTTTCCTCTGTAATGTACATAGGAATCTATATATGTTGCTTCTCTCCAATAAACATCAGGAAAATTTTCTTCATTTGGCATAGTTCTAGTTGTTTCTTGTACTGTCCTATTCTTTCTCTCAGCTACTCCATTTTGCTGAGGAGTTTTTGCTACTGAGAGTTGTCTCTTGATTCCATGCTTTTCACAAAACTCATTGAAATCATTTGAGGTGAATTTCCCACCATTATCTGATCTTAGAAATTTATTCTTGTGATTTTCTTGATTCTCAACAAGTGCTTTGAAGGCTTTAAATCTTATAAAGGATTTTGATTTTGCTTTAAGAAATTTAACAAAATTCATCCTTGTATAATCATTGATTAATAACACAAAGTAATATCAGCTTGAAATATTTTAGTCCCTGTTGGTCCACAAAGATCAGTGTGAATTATTTCTAATGGCTAAGAGGTTTTATGTTCTTTTATTTTGAAGCTTGTTGGTATTTGGACACATAGGATTTCATCTAAAGTCCTTGAGTTGTTCTCAAACTTTGACTTGATAGTTTCTTCATTTAGTTTCTTCCTTAGGTGCATAGTGTCTTCTTCAATCCTTTATGATTCTTTTATTCCTCTTTTGAGTTGATGTTATAGATTGTTTTCAGCCCTTTCGACTTCTAGAACCTGTGTTTTTAATTTAGCAATCATTCTTTCTGCATCAACGTTTTTCTCTTCAAATTCTATCATGTGAGTTTTTATTTCTTGTACATCCTTTTATACTTCTCTAATTATTCATGAGTATTTATAAGTTATGATTCAATATATACCACATATTCTATTTATTCTTGAGGGATTTCACTTTCGAAATCCATGAATAGGACTTCAACATCTTCACTTATTTCATCATCTTCACTGTCTTCTTTGGAGTATAGCTTTCTCTTATTTTTTTGAAGATTATTCGTGTTTATGATCTCATTCTTTTGGTATTTCTTATTGTTAGGATTATTAATCCTCCCTTTGTCAAATTCCTATTATATTAATTATTGCCTAACTTAGGAACCTTAAATTGATTAATTGGGTCCACTTGGCCTAATTGGGCCACCTGTACCAGTCACTGGAGTGTGGGGAACACTAATAGAGGTTAACTGCCACTTACTACATGTGAATGCATTAGTTTAGGTGCCTCCTAGACAAATCCCCACATTTTAGGAGCCACTGGGAGTCCAGGCACCAACCTACTTTAGTTAGCTGGTGTTAGTACTAGTTAGTCTTAGTTAGACCCCAGTTAAATTCAGTTACTTCACAATCATTTAGGCTAGAGGTAACAATGCATGGATAATGCATGGTTGCATGGGGAGGAGTGATTTTTCTACCTACCACACTCAGTTGCACTGAGTTAACTAGCTATCAGTGGTTGTTGGAGTTATTGGTCATCGGGGAGTTATCTATTTGGAATCTGATATTAATTAGGAGACCTTGAGTTAGAGATTCAGTTAGATATAGTGATATCCACTTGGAGGATTTGAATTCATATCCCATGCATTCGAATTATACCTATGTAAACTATTGTAACACCATATATTATTATTGTGAATGATACTATAAATTTTTTAGCAATACTTTGTTGTTTCCTATGTGGTTTGTTTTGTTTAGTTTGTATCTTCATTCTCCATTATTTTGTTGCAAACATTATTAGAAATATCTAATTGATTATCTAAATGGAATTCAAATTGTAATATGGTATCAGATCCTTCTTAGGCAGGCTTCATACATGTTTCTCCCCATCGAACATTAGAAGCAGCTGGGTTTCCACAAAATCCCCCTATGATGATTGGTAGCTCTGGATTTATTAAGAGCAGCCGAGAGGGTGAGGGAACCTAAAAACATGTTCATGTTGGGAGGAAAATCATGATTCTAATAGTTCATATGTTTTAGTGTGTTATTATAGTGAAATTGACATGTGCTACATAGCTTGTGAGAAATATTTGCAGTCTTCCAGCCGAAGCAATTATGAGTTCTCAAAATCCTAAACCATGGTTCCTCACAACTTCCAATTACCTTGATTGGAGGATTGATATGTAGCTGGCCTTGCACCAGCATGGCTACCAGAGGATCATACATGGATTGGAGGTTGAGCCTCATTAGCCGGTAGAGCGAAACAAGTTCCTAACTTCGCTATGATGAAACATTCGGGTACTTAAGTACTTATATTTCCAAAGATCTCTTCTTTCATCTAGAAGGATTGAGGATTCCTAGAGAATCCTAGGAGAATCTTGATAGCTTGTTTAACAAACAATATGAGCTTCGGGGACACATTCTAGAGAATGAGTTGGTATCTCTACATCCCAGTAGTTTCGAGACTATTGAGCAATTCTTCTCTAAATTCAAGTCTCTAGTGCTCCAATGAAGACAATGTGGGATAGAGCAGAAGGATGAGAAGAATGTCCTTTCCATACTCATCAAACTAGGTTTTGAGTACTCTATATATGTATCTATGTTTTATTCCAAGCGGGAAAGATTTCCTCACTGGAAACTTCCTTCATTAGATTCTTTTTCCAAGTCCTTAATCAAGGAACAAGATAAATTATTTCGAATGGGAGTCATCCATACTTCCAAGGATCAAGCTCTCTTGGTTACTGACTCTTCCAAAGCACAAGAAGAGGGGAAATCAAAGAAGAAGGAGCCAAAGGTAGCTGATTCGAAGCCTAAACAAAATCACCAAGCTTCCGAAGGGGCCTCCAGCTCTAAGAAGAAGAAATTTGAAAAGAATTTATGTCCTTATTATGAAAAGGGATACCATATTGAAGAACATTGTATGAAGAAGAAACTTGATGAGATGTCCACTCTTCTCAAACATCACAACATTTCTCCTCCAAGAGAAAAGAATCCCGATGAAGAAGCACTGACAGAAGATACCGAAGGTGTCATGCTTTGAAAGAAACTCTCTCTCCATCCTTAGTATACATTATAGATTCTGGAGCCTACAACAACATGGTTTCCTCCAAATAATCCTTCTCTACTCTTTCACTATCAAAGGGGCCTAACATTCACATGGGAGATGATTCCCATATTCCAACAGAAGGAAGGGGCTCAGTAAGAGCGAAGCATGGTGAGTTCAAGAATTTCTTATATGTGCCATACCTTGCTGCTAATCTATTATCTATTTACCATATGACTCATGAAAGCTCTCACAAGAGGGTCACATTCGATTTAGACTCAGTTGAGATTACAAAAAATTCCACTGGAAAGCTTGTACCAAAAGGTATTGCAAATCACTCTTCCAAAGCTTATTAGTTTTCACATTTCATACCTGTTTCTCCTCCTACAACTTTATTATATCATGCTAAAAACACTAGAAATATTTGGCATGAGATATTTGGCCATCTCAATTTCAAATATCTAAAGCAACTCCACAATGATAACATGGTTGAAGCCTAAAGGTTTTCCCTCCATCCAAACTTCTGATGGAGTATGTGTTGGGTGCTTGGTAGGTAAGAATCCAGATAATAAGTATGATATTGGGAAGGCACATAGAGCTATCTCTACACTTGATTTGATACAAATTGATGTAGTTGGACCTATTCCCGCAAACTCCATTAATGGTTGCAGGTATTTCCTAATATTTCTTAATGATTGTTCTAGGTACTGCTGGATCTAGTTCATGAAACTAAAATCAGAAGTTTTTGATACTTTTAAAAGTTTTGAAGATAAGGTTGAGAACAATTTCAATAAGAATATCAATCCAATAAGATCGGATGGAGGAGGAGAATATGTCAAAAGAGATTTCCATAATTCCTGTGAATCAGAGGGGATTCAAATGAAACACTTAGTTCCATACACCCCTCATAGATTCATTCTCTACAAAATGGTGGAGCAAAGTTCCAGGTCGGTGCTACTTGATGATGGTGAATGATCAGCTACATGGCCCACAAAAGCAGATATTTGATCATTCCCTACCTTCACCATCCAACATAAAAAAACAGACTCATCAGTTCATAAGTACATTGAGAGGTCCATTGATGGACCATACTGCTACATAGAGCTGCAATTTTTGCAACAGCGTTACCAAGTTATTTTTTCTAAGGAGGAAGCTTATTTCTTCTAAAGATAGCTTGTAGATTTCTATTTTCCGTCTTTTTTATGGGGGGGGTTGTTTCCCATGAGGTTTTCCCCTGTTTCCTTCGTTGTATTAAGCATCATTTTTTATTATCTTCTAGATTGTATTTGGGTGAACTATTGTCTTTTTACCAGGGCCCATAGTTTTTCAAGTTAGGATTCAAGGGGGGTGTTAGGATTATTAATCCTTTCTAGGTCAAATGTCTATTAGGTTAGTTATTGCATAACTTAGGAACCTTAAATTAATTAATTGGGTCCACTAGTATGATTGGGTCCACTTGGCCTGATGGGGCCACCTGTACCAGTCACTAGAGTGTGGGGAACACTGCTAGAGGTTAACTGCCGCTTACTTCATGTGCATGCATCAGTTTGGGTGCCTCTTAGACCAATCCCTACAATTTAGGAGCCACTAGGAGTCTCGACACCAACCTACTTCATTCAGTCAATGTTAGTGTTAGTTACTCTTAGTTAGCCCCCAGTTACATTCAGTTACTTCACAGTCAGTTAGGCTAGCACTACCAATGCATGTATAATGCATCTAGCGAGGAGCGCTTTTCCTACCTTCCACACTCAGTTGCACTGAGTTAACAAGCTATCAGTGGTTGTTGGAGTTATTGGTCACTGGGGAGTTGTTTATTTGGACTCTGATATTGATTGGGAGACCTTCAATTAGAGATTCAGTTAGATACAGTCATATCTACTTGGAGGATTCGAATTAATATCCCATGCATTTGAATTCTACCTATGTAAACTTTTGTAACAACAGATATTATTATTCTGAATGATACTGTAAATTCCTGAGCAATACTTGTCCATTCCTTGTGTGGCTTGTTTTGTTTAGTTTGAATATTCATTCTCCATTGTTTTGTTGCAAACATTATTAGAACTATCTCCTTGAAGATCTAAATGGCATTCAAATTCTAATACTTATGACAGTAAGGTTCTTCATCATCACTATTCTCTTGTTTTGGATAAGGACACTTTATGGAATAATGTCCAATCCTTCCACAATTAAAACATTTCAAGCGTAGATTCCCTTTGTACTTGCTAGTGCCTTTATCAGATTTCTTGGTGAAAGAGAGGTTCCTCATCATCTAGGTCCTTATATTGGATCTTGGATACCAATTTAAAGGTTGTTTCCTTCTTTGATGATCCATTTTGTCTTGTTCTCATCACATAGGAAGTGAATATCCCATGTAGTTCATCTACTGTCATAAGTTCAATATCATCTTGCTCTTATAAAGAGAACACCTTTGAGTCATACTTCATTGGCATGGTTCTTAGTACCTTTTCGACTAGATCTTTCTCTGTCATTTCCCATCCAATGCCTCTAATTCCATTAAAAATTTCATGTACTCTTAGATAATATTCTACAATATTTTCTTCCTCTTTCATTTTTAGGTTTTCAAAATGTCCTTTGTAGGTATGGATTTTGGATTCCTTGAATTTGGGTTCTCCTTCATAGACGCATTTTAATTTTTCCCAGGCATGTTTAGATGTTTTGCATTGCATGACTTTTACAAGTACTCATTCTGTTAACCCACTCAAAATTGCATTTAGATCTTTTTCATTGGCCTCATATTGGCTTAGTTCTCCTTCATATATAGGTATGTCATATTGTACTTTATATTATGTTTCAATAGTCCTCCAAACTTTGTATCCAAGAGCCATTATATGGAACTTCATTCTTAAACTCGAGTATGCATAATTATCTCCAGTAAATAAGGGAGGTTTGTTGGTGGCTAACCCCTGTTGATCCATAGTGTTAACAATACTGAGAAGGGGGAATGAATCAGTATTGATAACTTTTAACAATTTAAACCACTTTTAATTTATTCATTAATACACATGGTTAACAAAAACACACATAACAAAAACTTATCATGCAAGCCCAATTGGGTAAACCACCAGCACTTCCTGTTACTGCAAAATTATATTTTACAAATAGTTTTTTCTTGCTATTACAGACAAGGATGGTAGTACAACCTATTTACCAGCAAATACTCAAAGGAGGCTATGCCCCCCTGGTTTA
The DNA here is from genome assembly GCA_001517045.1 of Pseudotsuga menziesii. Taxonomy (NCBI): domain Eukaryota; kingdom Viridiplantae; phylum Streptophyta; class Pinopsida; order Pinales; family Pinaceae; genus Pseudotsuga; species Pseudotsuga menziesii. Next base: position 27,265 of record LPNX010359890.1, on the reverse strand, counting down.
TCGGCTGCTACTAAAAATATTCTACAGCACCTTATTTACCAGCTACCACTAGAAGGAGGCTATGACCCCCTTGCAGGCATGTTTCCTGCGTTAGCCTCCAAACCTCCCTTATATGATAATTAAATATCTGACTATTATTCAATTGATATTTCAATTGAATGTACAAAGGCACTTTTTCAAAGGTTTAAAACATTGTTTATATAGCATCAAACATATCTCTTCATTCAACAGTTGCATATCTTCATTGTGGCTCTTCAAAGACAAATTAGCTCATTCAAAATTACTTCTTTGTTCATCATTTTTAACTCTATTTAATCTATCAATTGCAACCTTCCATGGTTTCATTTCCACAACACCCTTTCAACAAAAAATATTTTATGCATTGAATTTTCTGCATTTACCTTTCTGCACTCATCTTTCTACAATTAGCTTTCCACAATTGTCTTTCTGCAAAGAAGTTTCTGCAACCAAAAACTTCTTCCTTTCGCAATTTCAGATTACACGTAAGCATTTCAAAGTTTCTCAAAAATTGCTTCCATAATTATCTTTCTGAAACAACCTTTTTAAAATCAAAAACTTCTTCCTTCTGCAATTCACAGATTGCAAATTATGGATTCATTCTACATTTTGGATTGCAGATGTGCCTCCCAACTTTTTGGAAATGGGATTCTGCAAATCTCTTTCCATAAATCATTTTTCGCAACTCTCTGAGACATCGATTTCTTGTGGATTCTTTCATGATCGTTGATCTGAGATCGGATGTGGATTTCACTATAACTTTGTGGATCAATCTTCAACCATAGATTTGTTGTGGCTATCTTCTAACCGTTGGATATTTATCAACCCACAACAACAATGGAATTGAACCGGTATTGAGCTGAACTTCATAAAAAATATGCCCCTGCTTAGCTTAATTAACACCACACAACTTCACCCAATGGAGTAATTTTCGGTCGTGGATATTTTTTGGTGATCATACTCATCCTTAGATGGAGCGATGATTACTTTCCAATTCCGCTTCATGTCCTGACTATTATCTTCCACTTATTTTCACATAGCAAAATTGTTGACAGCCATTATATCTAAGTTCATCTTAGATCTATGGTTATTTTTAATGCTACCAAAAGACTTTATATCGATTCTAGAGTCAATCTAATTACTAACCTTCATGCACTTTTCCACAATGGAATCCCCTTCAACCGCTGATTTGATAATTATCTCGATCTAACCGTCGATCTATTTTCTTGATATGATCTTAGTCATCCAACCTATGCTAAATAAGCAACTGGAAATCCATGACTCTACATTGATTGATCAGAGGATTAATCAATCAAACTTAATCAGACTTCTCCTGACTTGATTCCCTCACTGGATCCTCTCATTTGTCTTTCCATCCTTATCACATATGGCATAGCTTTCCCTGCCATCACTTATTCCTTTGTCATTACTGAACTCTTTTGACATCAATGAGAATTCCATACAATAAAAATCATGAATAATACCTTTTATTGGAAACAAAATATGTATATTACCCTAATAATTCATTGTCACTACCTATATCACAAGCTCCTATTCAATAACCTTTATAACAACACATTTGGTATCTTTTTCCTAAAAAGGCTATTTGGTTGGAATACTAAGACATAGAATATCAATGTATTTATATTCAAAGGGTTGTTGGTTGAGAGACACTCAATTTTCACTTGGAATATAATCATGTAAATGATGGAAATATGCTAGTATGGATTCTTAGGAGGAGCTAAAGGCCAAGGCCCAACTAGTGAATCGTTAGACATGTATAATGTGAATATCTATGTATGGACCTTCTGGTGGGATATGATTCGAATTCAACTGCTATGTAAATGTTCTTTTCAAATATAGTAAAATGGTTGAAGATGGCTGTGTGGAGATCACTAAAGAGGGGTTATGTTTCCACTAGAGGGGAAAATTAAAGAGGGCTATGGTATATTTAATCCTCTATTACCAAGTTTCAACCTAAGAGTTCATATTTTCTTGTGATCTTCCTTAAATGATCCAATTACTTCTTTTTTATTATCTTAATCAATCATTGAAAGCATCTATGAGGTTAGTGAAGAAAGTCCACTCTATGAGTTAAGGAAGCATGGTATGAAATACTTCTATGACTGTTGAAAGATTTCTCTTTTATATAGTCAAAAGATATTTCAGTTTTCTTTCCTCAATCCTCTCATCTCTTTGGGAGTCTATCATCCATTCAGAACAATTAACCTTATGGCAGAGGGAATGGAATTGGTCTGTGTGTTCTACATTGGGTTGATGTTATTTCTATTGGCTATAACCATTCCATTTTTACTAGTCTATTAGACAATCTAGAATCTAATTATGAATAGGGGAATGACTGATCCAAGAAGATATTGGTGGCCACCCACCTATTTTTCTTGGGCCCCCACCATTGTTTCTTTCAATTTTCTAGTTTCCTTAATTGTAGCACAATTTACTATTTTTGGCAGTTTTCGGGTCCTAAACTTCCGGAGCCACTTTGAGGCCCTAAACGACGTTTTTTGGCATCTAATGGTCGGGCTAAAATGAGTCCATTTCAGAATTGATATTTTCCATTTATGAAAAATAGTCCTTAAATAGTCATTGGAGAATGGCATAATCCCAGAGGTAAGATAATGTGAAAAATGATTGGATAATGGAGGATATTATGTGACGAAAATCTAGAAACATGGCAACTTGGATAGATCGTCATGGAAAACCACAAATATTTAATACTGCAGCAGCACTGCCCATCATTGGATCTCAAACAACAAGCTAGATATTGAAAAACATGCTTGTCCACACAACTCTACCTATCGACCTTTTATCCAAGCCCATCCTGCAACCACTCAATCTTTTAGTCTTCTCTGACGTTAATTTGTCGTAAGATGGGGCTCAATTATTCTACACAGAAAGATGATACATTCATGGGATGACAATGAAGTGTTGGGTAGGAGGGCGAACACTGCTGGTGTACATGCGGTTTAATTCATCAGATAATGTTCGCTGGCTATCTTTCATCAATTTATAATAGTTACGTGTTCCCAAGATGATCACATGACGCTCACCTAACATTTCCTTTCAAACCGGATTAGTTGCTATAATAATGCACCAATATTCAACTTCATTATTTTCACTTCCCTGCCCTGCATTTCGGTTTATGCAGGCTCCGTCTAATTGGAGGATAATCTCCATCCACAATGGAGTAATCCTAACTGTAATATTCAATTAGAATAAGTGCACTGTATTCGTTATAGACTGAGTTGAGTTGAGCTTCGATTAATTGTATTGTGTGGTGACAGTTGTTCAAACAGAGAGGAGGGATCCCAAGGAGACGAAGAAATGGAGAGAGCCCGCAAATGCCCCCGCACAACAAATCAAGACACTAGAGGTGACGGCTTCAAGGAATTTCGAGGAATTTCTGTGTTTGTTGGAGAGAATTGAAGAAAGGAAAATACTTTTGAAAAGAAAGCGCATGAGTACTAATTGTTACATGAATTTTAGTCATTGTAGTTTGGATATTTCATTAGAGGAGCCTAATCAAATGTCAATGGCCATACAGCTGCAATAGGCAAAAGGCCGCTCATATATTCTTAGTCTGATTAATCATTCTAAAAGTAGTAGCTCCCCCTGGAAACCTTCATTCGAATGGGAGGACTTTAATATAAATCCCTTGTCTGTGCAAATAGATTTTAGCTTTGCTACTGCTACTATTCCAGATTTAGAGTTACGATTATTTCCCATCCAGGGTTAGGGTTAGGGCTAAGAATTGAAGTGTTTCTCGTTTCATTTCATTGTATCTTTCTGCCCGTTTGTCATATGTTCTCTATGATTAACTTCAGATTCGGTAAGTCCCTATGACTCCGAACTCCGAATATATTTAACTAATTTGCATGATGGTAGTCTCTATTATTAATTTCAGATTATATCTATTTTATAGGTATTTATATATTATTTTAGATTTTATATTTGTTTGAGAAGATCAACAAAGATTAACTCAAACATAACAAATGTACAACAAAATTCATTTTATGATCGTCTTATTGTATTATGTATAACATCTTCTTGTTTCTGTATAATTAGAAAATAAGACCATTGATATTTGGTGTGCAGTTGCAATCAGTATAACGAAGAAAATTTAAAATTCAATTGTAGAGTTCCTGCCAAAATGTGTTAAATAGATGCGCATGCATTGTATAACATTTCATAATGATTTTGTTTCTAAGATTCTAGAAGAAAGGAGACAAAAGAGGATGATTGTCTATAAGAAAGGAGACAGATACATAATTATTTGTCGAGTACTGGTTTAAATTCGACGATATGACTTGTATTGATAGAAGGGTTTGGGTAAGTACAAATCATTTTATATCCATTTGAAAAAAATTTAAAATATTTCATTATCTTATTAATATCTATTTTTAAATATCGCATTTCTTTATATTTTTTAATTTATAAATTTGAATTTTAGTAAAATCAAAGTTGAGATGGATACATAATTATTTGTCCAATGATGATTTAAATTCGACGATATGACTTGTATTGACACTAGGATAAGTACAAATTAATTTATATACCAATTAATGTCAAAGTATAAAGTATGGTATTAACTAATATTAAAATGATTATAGAAAGTATGTCATTTAATTCTTCTTGAGTCATAAGTAGTATCTTAGATATTGAAGAATATTATTTTAAATTTCCTATATAATAAATTAGGCATGTTTATTTATTTGATATTAATAATATAATTTGTGATTTGAATATTTTTATCAAAATTTCTTTAACATGATAATTTTGATGGTATAAAATGATATTTATATTTTAAAATCTGAATTTGTATTAATGATTAAGTTGATTAAACTTATTCAAAACATTAAATTCATAAATTACATAAGTTAAAATCATAGTTTAATTATTAAATTTTTAATTTTAGAATTTTCATGAAGTTAATAATATGAATAAGATAAAAAAACATTTATTTTGGAAGGTTTATATACTTATGTGCAGTTTAAATTCCTTATATGGTTTAATTATGGCACCATTTTGATATAACATAGCAAAAAGTGTCCAAGTTTTATTCTTTTTTAAAAACTTTAATTAATTAAATTTTAAGTTTTAATTAATCTAAATAAGTAACTTTAGTTTTTAAAACTTTATATATATATATATATATATATATATATATATATATATATTGCCAAGTAGTTAACTATTCCTAAAAACCTATAACAACTCCCTCCAAATGTTCCAAACAATAAATCCTCCATATTCTACGTAATTAATTCTATCTAATTAATTTTTCCTTAGATTGAGACAAGTCCCCACCAAATTCATAAAAAGTTGCAAATGCCTTACCAAACAGTCCCTTTGTCACATTTGAGTCCAAGAGAAAGGATGAAACATACATACGCAAACCCAAACCCATGAAAACAACCAAAGCCACTAAACCATGTGTAAAGCATGACTGACATATAAAGCCCTTAAATAAGTTGAACGGTCGAGAGATAAAGATATTTAAATGCAACAAATTCATGTCCTAATAGTGTTAAAATGATATGACACCCAAGTTTAATGTCCATGGCAAACTTTGATATGAATAAGTATCAAGGGGTATGATATAGGGAGCCCCACCTTTTTATTTTAGTGTATGATTTAATCATAACCACGACTATGTTGGCTAGATGATCGACTTTATAATTATAGATTCACAACACATTATGAATACGTATAAAAGGGGTATGATATAGGGAGCCTTAACTCTTTATTTTAATGTATGATTTAATCATAACCACGACTATGTACGCTAGATGATCAACTTTATAATTGTAGATTCACAATACATTATAAAAGTCAATTGCTTCAAATTCCTTTAACTTTGTTGGCTAGATGATCGACTTTATAATTGTAGAATCACAATACATTATAAAAGTCGATTGTTTCAAATTCCTTTAACTTTGATGTGGATAACAAGCATAACATATGCAAAGAGTTTGAGGATGGGGTATTTAAAAAAAAAATTATTGATGTTGAATCGACAATTATTTCTATTTTTTTTCTATTTTTTTTATTTTATTTGCTTTTTGAAAAATTATAGGCTTTAATAGGATTATATTGCTTCTATCTAGATAATTTATATTCTCCAAGCAACATTTATTTCCACTTTTCTTTCAAAATCTAAATGATCTCATATCTTTTATCCTTAATTAAACATATTTAATTAATGAAATAGTTAACAATTTTAATCATATATTTTATTCTTAATTAAAAATATTTTAATTAATGAAATGGTTTACAACTTTAATAAATATTAAAACATTTTTTATATTAAAAATATCCCAAAAAAAAATAGAATAGATAATGAGTGAATATATTAATAAGGCACTTCTTGTATAAGATCATTTTTTCAAAACTCCATAGATATTAACTTTAAAAAAAATTAATTAATTAAAACAATATTTAAACATTTTTAACTAATAAACATTTAAAAAATTAATTAATACAATATTTAAAAAATATTTAAACATTTTTTAACAAATAGATACTTGAAAAAATATGACAAATATAAAATAATACCAATCAATCATTTTCGTTCTTTCTTTGAATTTGTTTTATTACATCATTTTTATTTTTTTAACATGGTAAGGAAAAATAAATCCAATGTTTCTATATTTTGATTGCATAATTTATACAACCTAGCAAGGAAAAGAAGCCCAATTAGGATACGAGTCTTGCCACTATGATCTAATGAAAGGATTCTAAATAATTAAGTTATCATTTCTATATATATAATAAGTGAATAATTTGAATGTGTCTAAGTAACTTTCTTTATATATTATTTTTAAAATATAATTATAAAACTTTATACAAATTTTATATGATGATGATAATTATTATTAGTATTTATTAAGACTAACTAGTTTATAGAACCTTAAGATAAAAGAAAAGAATTATTTAGATTGTTATAGATTTTTGTTCTTATGCTAAAAAAAATGTGAAAGAAGCATTCTTAGATTGCCATAGTTTTGGCATGTTCGAAGGTTAGAGAGGTTTGTATTATATCAAAGATTATGAAATTGTGATTTATGTTGGTGTATGTTTGGCATTATAACAGAAAATGACTTTCATCATCACGGCTCATATTCTCATGGAGATGACAAATCCTTTCCACCCTTGGTGTTTTAGGAATTGACCAGTGCCATGTTTCATTATCAGGCTCATGAGAGTACATTATTATCTTGGATATATTAATTGTTTTCTTCAAACTAGTTAAAATAGAGAGATAGTTTTGATTTCCATATTAGGGTTAATGACTTTTTTATGGTATCTCAATTTTCTTAGAGTCTCTAAATCTTTCTCACCCCACATTTTCTCTTTAAACTTAGATGCAATAATATTTTTAATGTTATTGATGTTTTGCAAAGTGACATTCTTTTCAATCCCTCAATGGTTTAACCAAGCTATGACATCTTTCTACCAGCCTCCCTTACCATAAACAATCTCGAGTAGATTTTAAAATTGGTTTAACCAAGCCATGACATCTTTATAACCATAAATAACCATAAATAGATTTTAAAGTAATTTTAAGAAATCTCTAATCTAACCAAATTATTTATTTCAATTTTATATAAATATGTAATTATAACTTTATCACACAAACATTATCCCAAAAATTTAAAATTTCTACAATAAAAAGCTAAAAAAATAGGATACAACAAAGTTATCTCAAAATTGCAAGGTTAAGAAAGGTTCAATTTATATCACCTTGCTGCTACTTCTTAAGAAAAATTTTTGTCATTGTTCTTTTCTATCACCTTTCTGTCTACCTGATAAAAAATTTGGAAGTTCATAGGATGCACATTGGACCGAGATGAAACCATACAATTTTCATATGCACAGAGGGTGTGAATAAGACCATTCTATAAGGACCCTATTTGGGTGTGATGAATAAGTATGGAAATATTGCAAGTAATTAGAAACCGATATGGAAATGTGTACATGAGACCAATATACAATAGATGCTATGTTTTGAATAAGTGCTTACAAAATTTACTCTAGGCATATAATCATGCCACTAGAAATAATTGAATGCGATAAGTTATCCAAGGTATTGATTTATCGACTGCTGATTCTTGAAGTGTATCTATGGATTCACTTCACAACAGGATTTTAACCCAAAATCCGATGTTAGAATCTGACATCATCTGACATTTCTCACAGATGTGTCTGACAACAATCATTGAAAAGAATGGCAATCAAATTTTTTTTATAGTGCCGTCGAATATACGACACAGAAGGCATCGGAGATCCGACCCCCAGAGTGTCGCATATCCGATGGTATGGTGTCAGATAGTCAATGGTCTGTGGACCTAATAATGTCAGATATTCGACCCCTTAGTGTCAGAGATCTGACAGGATGTATAGTTTTTTTTTTAAAAGTAAGGTTTACATGATTTTAAATTTATGGTCCCATATTTTCAATGGTAACTATGTTCAAGGTGTCGAATATCAGATGCATGGCCATTATAAATATAAATCGTTTTAAACATTTCGACGTGTTTTTTTAGAAGTGATGGACGATTTACGAAAATTATTTGTTCCTCGACGGACTTTTTCAGGAATTGTTTTATTCTTCAACGGGCGGTTGTGGGAATTTTTTTTCATCGATGGACAGTTTGTCGGGAATTTTTTATTCTTTGACTTCTCTCCATTTGAAAAAATGTTGATGCGTGGAACTTGATTTTTTAAGACAACCGATTATATTCATTAACGAATTTTGTGACAAAATGTCAAATAGAAATATTCCGGATCCAAACGAAGACAACCGACAATTGCTTGCTAGACTATGAGATGCAGAGAAATGAAGGGGTGATGGCAAATGTTATTGTCCGTGTACTCAATGTAGGGGATTTAAGAGGAGAATAATATTGATCTCAACAGCCACAAACATTGCAGGGAACATGGACACGCTGAGGGGGGGAACAAATATCGTCCATTTGTAGGTTTAGCATTATAAATTTTATTATTTTCATTTTTTTTGGTAATTGTATGTATTGTTTTTATTTTTCATATATTAATATATATCTATTGATGTTTCCATGTATTTATATTAAAGGAAAGACACCCTACAGCATATCGTCTAGAGGATGTGCTTTTAGAAAAAGTTTAGGATCAGGATCATGGAGCGTGTATGTTTAACGGAGAACAAGTGAATGATCATATTGAACAAGATGATCATACCGATAATGTAATTGAAGATGATGGTACAAATACATTGATCCATGATTCATTTAATGTTAGAATGGATGATGAATATGATGTTGATAATGAAAATAATGATGACTTTGATGATGTTCATGATATACCTCTTCTCAATAAGGCATATGAACCCATTTATGAAGGATCCAAAATAAATCTTCTCTCTACTGTATTGTTGATAATGAAATTGAAGGTTATGAATGGTTTTTCAAACATTGCAATCACACAGATTCTAAGGTATGTAAAATAATCCATCACATATATAGGATTGTGATAAATCTTATATGTATTCCTCTAATAATTGTATTGTTAACTCATTATTGATCATCGTACAGATGAAGCGTGTTTCATTAATATTATTTATTTATTACATTAACAATTTTTATTTTTTATTTTTTGTAGCTTGATAGCTGAATTTTTATATTTTACCTCGCACATATCGATATTTATCTTCCATCATGAAAGAGATTGGAATTCATTATGAACAAATTCATGCATTCCTTGATGACCATGTTATATATTATAATCAGCATGAATTTGCAACAGAATGTCTGGAATGTCATGTAAGTAGATATCGTACAGATAAAGTAACAAAAAAGTTGCCTTAGAAGGTTCTTCGTTATACTCCCATCATTCCACCTTTGCAACGACTGTTCAGGTGCAAAAACATAGCACAATTTATGGATTACCATCCCAGGAATAGAAGTCAAGATGATTTTATCTGAATGCCTGTAGATGGTTCTACTTTTACAGATATGGAGGAAAAGTGGCCTCACTTTAAAGAAGAACTACATAATCTTAGGATTTATTTGGCAGCAGATGGTGTTAATCCATTTGCACAAATGAAATACATTTACACGGTGTGGCCTATTTTTTTTATCAACAATAACATTCCTCCATGGTTGTCAATAAACAGGGAGCACATAATGTTGTCGATGATTATTCCAGGTTTTTTTGTCGAAAACTATTTTATTTATAATGTAGTTGTGGCATCTCATTTTTCATATTATGTTTCTTAATTTCATATATATATCTATTATTTTACTCTTGTGCATGGTTTATATATCTTAATGGTTCTCATAATGATATATTGTATATGTACTTCAAATCAATCAGGTAAGTTCCAAGTCAAAGATATGAATGTATACATCGAACCTCTTATAGATGAGCTACTGAAGTTATGGAATGGCATAACTATGTATGATGTATCTAGACCAATACGACAAAGGCAATTTCAATTCCATGCAATGGTTGTATGGACAATACACGATTCCCCTGGGTTAACTTCATTTTGTGGTTTGTAATTTTAGGTTCCACTATAATTGCATTTAATGATATGGAGTAGTTAGAATAGTTTATATATGAATATATTTGACACAAATATTCCATATCTAAATATCGTAGGTCTTCAGACAAAGGGTAAATTTGCATGTCTAGTTTATGGTGCTAAGATAAAATCTCGTCGTTCAAAAAGCTTAAGAAAGGAGGTCTTTGATGAGTATAGGCATTTCCTCTCTAACAATTATAGGTATACAACAACTGAAAATAATATTTTCAATGAGAAGCAGGAGACTTCATTAAAACCACGGAAAATTACACCTCACCTTTGGAAGATGCAATACAATAGAAATCATCATCATGGTACGTATGGATCATCATATATGAATTGTTATGTATTTTAATTTTTATTGTGAGTTGTTTACTGCAGTGGCCATATTTGATTTATGATGTAATTTATTTATAAACTAATATTCATGATGTCCATTGTGATCATGAAGGAATTAATGGGCTTCCACGAGGAATGAAAAGTTAACTGACCTTGTCTAAATCATCACCAAAGTTCATCGGAGTTCTAAAACACAACTCAAGTGTCTAATTCAGTGTTGAATAAGCCTAACTGACTCTGGTAGGTGAGAAATGTGCCTCTCCTAAATACATCCATGCAAACCTAGTGCTTAATTGAATGTAGGGAACTAGAACTGAATGTAACTAACTCCTTACTTAGCTTGACTAGTCATCAACTCAACTCAACTGACAGAGGTTGGTATCGACACTCCCAGTGGCTCCTAATTTGTAGGGATTGATATAGAAGGCTCCTAAACCAATGCATGCATGTGCATTTAGTGGAAGTAGGCCTCAATTAGTGTTCCCCACACTTTAGTAACTAGAACATGTGCCCCAATTAGGCCAAGTGGACCCAATTGAGTAAATGACTAAAAATCAACTGGAAGGACTCCCGATTTAGAAATGACTCCTAAATTAGACATATGACCAAATTGGACAAAGGGAGGATTAAAAATCCTAACAATTTAGGCTTAGGCCTTTGGTTTGGAATGGTTGTTGGATCTGGATCTTGAACCTCATGAGGTTCATCCTTAATAACAGGATCATTATGGTATTGGTCCTCTTCATTTGAAACTGAAACATGTAATAAATCATCATCATAAAAAATGGGAGGAAGAGTGCTTATACCTTCTTGTGCTTTAGATGGTGGTGCATCATACAACATATCTTCTTCAAATTGAACACTCTGCTCAATGAAGCATTTCATAGTTGCAACCTCCATCTACTTGTATTCTTTTCCATATTCTTCATATCCCACTAGAATGCATTCTCTACTTTCAGATTGGAAGACCTTCCTCTTGTCAGGTGGTATTCTAGCGCAAGATTTGGAACAAAAACCTATAAAATTAAAGACATTGGGCTTATTCCCATACAGTGCTTCAAATGGAGTGGCCCCAACCACTTATTTATGAGGCACTATGTTATGAAGATATGAAGCATAGTTTACATCTTCTTCCCAAAGAGAAGGAGGGAGATTCTTACCATGGAGAAGGCATGTTGCCATCTTCTTCAATGATATGTTCTTCTTCTCAACCAAACCATTCTATTGTGGTGTGTATGGAACTGAGTGTTCCATTCGAATCCCCTCTGATTCATAGTAATACTGAAAGTCTCTTTTGATGCACTCTCCTCCTTTATTAGATCTTATGGACTTGATTTTCTTACTGAAATTATTCACAACCATAGCTTTAAAAAGTTTTAAAATATCAAAAATTTCTGATTTCTGTTTCATAAAGTAGATACAACAGTACCTAGAACAATAATCAATAAAGGTGAGGAAATACCTACAACCAATAGTGAATTTTGTGGGCATAACTGCAGCCACATCACTATGTCTCAAATCAAGTATATAGGCAGCTCTATGTTCCTTCCCAAATTCATACCTCATATATGGATGCTTACCTACGATGCAACCAGAGCACATTCCATCGAAAGTTTGGATGAGAGGAAAACCTTCAACCATTTTATTATTGTGGAGTTATTGGATATATTTGAAATTGAGATCCCAAAATCTCTCATGCCAAGTATTGCTAGTGTTTTTAGCAGGAGACAATAAAAATGTAGGAGGTGAGAGGAAAAAAATGTGAGAACTCATATGCTTAAGTAGAATGATTTGCAATAAATTTTTCTATCAGCTTTTCGGTAGATTTTTCTGTGATCTAAATCAAATTTGAGTCGAATGTAACTTTCCTGGGAGAGCCTGTATGGGTCATATGATAAACAAACAACAAATTAGTTGCAACGGAGGGAAAATAGAGAACATTTTTTAACTCACCATGCTAGATTTTATTTGAACCTCTTCCTACTGCTGGAATTTGGGAATCATCTCCCATGTTAGCATTAGGCCCTTTTAATGGTGTGAGGGTCAAGAAGTATTGTTTGGAGGAAACCATGTGATTGGATTCTCCAAAATCAATTATATATGATGTTGAATGAATAACTGGATATTCTTCAATGAATGGCACCTTTCATTATCTTCTCATTGTGTTCCATCATCAGACTTAATTTCTCTTTGTGGAAGAGCAATGTTATTATGCTTGAGGAGGGGAGTCTGCTGGTCAACTTGCTTCTTCATACAAGAGAATTTTGGATGAAAACCCCTCATACAATAGGGACACTTCTTCTTTTCAAACTTCTTCTTCTTCTTAGAGCCTGAAGCTCCTTTAGAACTCTTCTAATTCTCTTTAGGATTCGAATCAGCTGCTTTACGCTCCTTCCCCTTATATTTCCCTTTATCTTGATCTTTGGTATAGTTTGTCACTAGGAGGGATTGATATTTGGAAGTCTTGTTGACTCCTATAAGGATAAAATTCTATTTCTCCTATATTAAGGTCTCGAAAAAGGAATCAAATTAGGGAATATTCCAATTGGGAATGGTTTTAGAATAATCAAACCCATAGTATTACCCACTTAGACATTAATTCATTTATTTTTGTCTTATTTGCCTAGTTCATGAGTCCCACCATGTGCAAGTTGCTAATTTCCTATCCATAGAGGTCAAAATTGCCATCTTTGACTCATGTAGCACTTGGGAAAGCCTTAGGAATCAAATCTGCTTTATTCCTGGCCTCCTAGGTGCCCTTCTGCTTTATTGCCTTCTTTTTCAATGTTTTAAGGCACATAGGAAAGCAAGACTAGGTGAGGTGAACTTGTTTTTTTCCCCTTTCATCCTCCACTCTTTCCTCCATGAAAAAGCATGTATGAGCTGCCATTCCACCACTCATTAGCTTTCCCATGCGCCCTTGCCAATTCGTGAGCCTCATGACAGATTTGGGATCAGCCTTTTACACCTATGGGGGATTTGCCTATTTTGGGTAAGCCTGCTTTATGCTAGTTTTGGATGCCTCCTTATGCATTTGATCTCTTGATGTATTCTATATATTCAAAAACCTATGTTATTACAGGTTTGGCTATTGTACACTCAGTTAATATAATTTTATGTTATAGCTCCATATTCAGTCTCCATTGTTAGCAATTTTGCATGATCAATTGATAATTGTTGTGGGTAAAATTAATCTACTGCTGGCCTGAATTTATACATGGTATCAGAGCCATTGTAGGTTGTTACACTCCTTCAAAAATTGTTTTGCAGGTTTGACATCAAGACTGGGAGCCTTCTACTGACAGCTGGGACAGATTTTCTAAAGCTATGGATTCACAGAAAACTATCTTGACTCCCTTCAACTATTTTGAATGGAAAGCAGAGATGGAGATCTTGTTGAGAGCGAAAGGCCTCTACAGGGTGACTATGGAAATAGAAGCAGAGCCCAATGCAGCTGCAGAGAATATCAAATGGCACAATCGGAGAGATGAGGCCTATGACCTCCTATGTCTCAGTATTTCCCGAGACCTCCTTTTCCATCTCGATGGATTAACTTCACCGGATCAAGTATGGGAGAATATTTCTGATCTTTTTGGAAATATAGATGAGATGAGGGGACATCAGATAAAAAATGAGCTGATTTCTCTAAGTCCCAGTAGCTTTGAATCCCTGCAGCTATATTTCTCCAAGTTAAAAGCACTAGTTTTGCAGCTGAAGCAGTGTGGTATCGAAAAGAAAGATGACCAGCACGTATTGGCCATCCTCTCGAAGCTAGGACCTGACTACTCAGTCTTTGTTTCGACCTTCTATGCCACAAAACTCACAGCTTGAACCTGGAAGATGCCTAGCCTTGCAGATTTCATGGAATCTCTCACACAAGAACAAGACAAGCTGGTGATGATGGGCAGCATCAAACCTTCCAAAGATCAAGCTTTGATTGTTGGAGATTCGAGGGTGGATTCAAAAAGAAAAAATAAAGCTAAAAATCCACCTGAGCAAAGAAGAGATAAGAAGCAGTCTCCAGAGGATCAACAAGGTCCCAAGAAAAATACCCGGAAGAAGAAAAACAAAGGTGAAATGAACAAGTGCTCATACTGTTCGAAGGGAAATCACACTGAAAGATCTTGTATGAAAAAGCAGATTGATATGCTGACCAATATCCTGGACAAGAATGGCATCTCCCTTCCAGAAAGCTCAAAGAAGAGAGAAGGAGGATCAAGTTCCAATGACAGAGAGAGAGTTCATGCTCTAGTTGCTGGCACATCAAGCTCACCCGGTTTTATCATAGATTCTGGAGCTTCAAGACACATGGTTTCGACTAAGGAGGCCTTCTCCTCACTGGATATGTCGAAAGGACCATCTATTGTACTGGGAGATGACTCTCTCACTGAAAGTAAAGGCAAAGGAAGGATAGATCTTGATCATGGTAACTTCAACAATGTGTTGTATGTCCCTGGTCTCGCCTCCAAACTTCTGTCAGTGTACCAGATGACCCACACTGGGTCTCCTAAGAAAGTCATATTCTTCCCCAATGAAGTTGAGATCACAGAAATATCAAGTGGTAGATTCATTGCAAAAGGAGTAGCGAATCATGCTCAAAAGGTATACATGTTTTCACACTTCCTACCTTACTCAAACCCCTCTGCTCTTCTTATCCATGCTAATGAAGCTAGCAAGATATGGCATGAAAGATTTGGCCATCTAAATTAAAAGTATCTGTCTGATCTTAGTGAGAAAGAAATGGTCATAGGGCTGCCCAAGATAAAATTTTCCAAAGGAGTCTGCAAAGGCTGTATCCTAGGAAAACACCTAGAGCATAAGTTTGAGAAAGCTAGTCATGAGAGAACCTCTGCACTCCTCGAGCTGATTCACAGTGATGTTGCTGGCCCATTCCCTCATATGTCCATGAGTCAGGCCAAATATGCATTGACCTTTATTGATGATTTTTCCAGGTATTGTTGGGTTCACTTCATGAAACATAAGTCTGAAGTTTTTGGCCTATTCAAAGTCCTTAAGGCTTTGGTTGAAAACTAGTGTGGAAGGAAACTCAAGGTCCTCAGATCTGACAATGGTGGTGAGTATGTCAAGTCTAAGTTTATTAAATATTGTGCAGATGCAGCATTCTATCCCCTACACACCACAGCAAAATGGTGTTGCTGAGAGGAAGAACAGATCACTGAAGGAGATGGCAACATGCATGATGGAGGACAAAACTTTGCCACCAAAGTACTAGGCTGAAGCTATCAACTGTGCAGCCTATATTCAGAATAGGGTGCCTCACAAATATCTTGATGGCATGAATCCCTTTGAAGCATGGAGTGGGCACAAGCCAGATGTGACCCATTTCAGGATTTTTGGCTCAAAGGCATGGGCTAGAATCCCGACAGAGAAGAGGAAGGCTTTGCAGCCCCAAAGCCAAGAGTGTCTTTTTGTTGGATATTATGAAGATTCAAAATGGTACAAGTTGATAAACTTGAGCAAAAACAAAGCCTTCATTGAAATGTGTGTTTAGTTTGAAGAAGAACCCCTTGCAGAAGTGGAAATTGGTGAAGCCTCTTCACCACCTGAACCTCAAGAAGTAAGTAAAGAGTTTGTTGAACATGTTGATTCTGATTTGTCTGATAGATATGAGTTTATTGAATACCCAAATATCCCCACAAGGCCTAAATGGGTATCCAAGACACTACATGTAGCAGGTGAGCTAGCTGGGGATCCCAATTACCCAAGGAGGACTAGATCTCAATTTGAGAGTGGTATGTGCATGGAGGATCCTATGTTTGCTGAAAAATGCTATTTGATGGTGGAGTCTGATCCTCAAACATATGAAGAAGTAGTAGGAGATCCAACATGGCAAGCTTCCATGAAGGAGGAGTTCAGTTCACTCCAGAAGAGCAACACATGGGAGCTAGTGGATCTTCCTCCAGGGAGAAAACTAGTGTAGTGTAAGTGGGTCTATAAGACCAAATTTTCTGCTGATGGTTCAACACTGAAGTACAAGGCTATATTGGTAGCTAAAGGCTACTCACAGGTTCATGGCATTGATTACAATGAGACCTTTGCCCCATTGGCAAAGATGGATTCCATCAGGCTAGCTCTAGCCATTGCAGCCTCAAGGCAATGGGAGGTACATCACATGGATGTAAAATGTGCCTTTTTGAATGGAGATATCACTGAGGAGATATATATGCAGTAGCCTCAAGGTTTTGCTACTAAC
>LPNX010359879.1:0-118667 GCA_001517045.1 Pseudotsuga menziesii | reverse complement strand
TATTTTTATACTAAAGTGAGCCTTTCAATAATAATAAAAGACAAATAACAAGTTTTAAATTAAGTTGATTATACAAATTTAACTATTAAATACCATTATTACACAATTTGTATATATCAATCCTAACACTTTTTCTGTATACATAGTTAATCATATAATTAAAGCATGACTTGTATAGTTAACCATATAATTAAAACATGACTTGTCCATGTGATTATTTTTTTTTCTTGGTATACATCACTAAGATATTTAGTTAATAACGCGCACGCGATTTGTGTGCATAAAACGCGCTCACGTTTTGTTGATATATAATGCGCACACATTTTGTCTCGTTAAATCGTGCTCGCGTTTAGTTTAAATTCAAAAATCTATTCCCTCCAAATGATAAGGCTGAGCCTCCACCCATGCTTTCATGGAATTCCTATGCCTATGTGTCTGCTTTGTACTTTGCTTCGGATTCAACATGCCTGTGCCTTGGAGTATGATAAACCATGGCAAATTCAGCATTATATCCATATTTTCAGTATGCTCGTGTTTAGCGGTTCGTCTGATTATGCTGCACACATCCATTTTTTATGAGATTTTAGAAACAGATATGGTTTTTTTTGCAGATTCTAAATATGTAAATTTGAACAAGAATACATAATTTTTTCTATTTTTTTCTTATTTATCTTCTGTCATCACTCCTCAACTCAAAAAACACACTGGTAGTGTTTCGTCCATATCTCTTTCGTTTCTCAACCATTTAAAAAAAAATTGTATGGTGCACTAAAGAACACCAACCTCTACATGCTATAAAAAACCCATTTCCAAATAATTGCATTAAGACATTCAAATGCTGCACCCACAAATGACGTACCGTTTTCGAGGTTTGATCTCTTAGATAATTAAAACAAATCAACAATATTATTTTTATTATTGGAAAAATAGTCATGCACTAGTCCTATATGTTCTCTATACGTATACTGGTTTTCGTAAGTTTATTCCATCATTTAGACACTCAGACGCTGCACCCACAAAAACATATACCTTATAAATTGTCCAAAAAATAAAAAGTGCCGGTTAAAATTTATCTAACTTTAGATAGTTAACAGCATTTTCAATAGAAAAAATATATATATTTGGAAAGGTCATTCAATTTCCTACATTTCTTGTTTTTTACTGATCTCAATATTCATTGTGTAAGTGTCTCAAAATATCCATGCAAGTTGATGGATGCCTATTTTTTCAATTTTGTATTGCATCTAACGTGCCAAAAGAGACCCTCAACTTCTTGCACACACCCAAGAGAACCACGGTTTTTGGGATTAAGGAAGTCTTTTTTTCCCACGTGAAGCCATAGATGTCTTTGGAATCAAGTTTTCTATCAAAGGGTTGTTTTCCCTTGTTTCCATTTTTGTTTTGGCTTTCGAGGATGTTTTTGTCCATACCCAGCAATGGTATTTTGCTGTGAAGTGCATCCTTGTGTTGGCTTGGCTGAGTAAGTCCAAGGACCCCATGTTATTGATTGTTTCCTTAGCATCCTGTGAAACCCAATTCCTTATTGGCTTGGTTGGACAGTCTGTGAAACCCAATGGTGTGTTGGCTTGACTATGGATGTACGATTTTGGCTATGTATGAGCCTGTTGTTGTTCCCTAGTTCCTTGTGGAATCATGCCCAACTCGGGGGCGGTAGTGCTGCTGAGATATTGATGGGTACACTGGCCTATGGTTGGGTGGAACTAATCCTTGCAATGAATTTGTTTATGAATTAATATGAACATGGTGAATGCTTGAATGTGTTTTGTTGAAATGTATTTGCTTCCGCTGTATTTACATGTCTTATGCATCTATATAGGTTTTTATTCCAATGCATTTTTATGTTTATGTTCATGGGGATAGATTTCCCATATTTGATAACCGTGAAGTCACATTCTCTCTCTGGTAGAGGGGTGGGGATGTGACAAACATGTGCCGCAAACAACAATGGGCCTGACATACCATGGTTTAAGCTTAACAAATGTGCTAAGGGAAATATTCACATCAACATTAGTCTCCATAAAAATTTTGAACATTTCCACTTGAATGACCTCTGTTATGTGTTTGGCATGAGTTTCAGAGTTTCCTTTATATATATGACACTGCAAAACATCCTTTTCATTTGGTAAGACACGAGATTTTAAATGCCAAAACTCTTTCACCTTCTCCCTCACATTTTTTGGAAGTCTATCTTGATAAGGTTTCCTACAGATAGCAACCCAACATGCAACTTCATCATCTTCATCTAATAGAACCCTAATGTTTTTATGATTCGATAAATTTAATCTTGATGTTTTTAACGTTCTTGCAATCATGACCAACAAATGATCAATTGCAGTGTTTTTTTTCCAAAACCCCTGTTAGCAATGTTTTACGAGCAAACACTAAAACGCGATATCGTTTGTGTGGAAAGGGTCGAGGTCATATTTTTTGATACCATCTCATTTGTTTTAACCTCTTTGATACTTTTAAAGCCCAATAATTTAATTGCATCTTTTAGACATTTTTGCTTTAGCAATCTATGTAACAATTGATCGTGTGCTATGACATAAATACCTCCAAGATAATTTTCAAGTATCTCTTTTGCTCTATATCAAGTTGTATGATCACACATCGGCATCGGAGGTCCCAATTCTTCAATTTTACTTGAATTCACATTCTCCAAAATTTTTTAATCAATGATAATATTGTTGCAACTTCCAAATAATGTTTGTAAATTCATAGACCTATGGTAGGATGTTGTAGGTTGGATGTTGACCCTGCATGAAAATATACAAATTTATAAGGTTGTGAACTTTCAAATTAATTATATATTCAAGTATTAAATACAATGTTATAAAAATTAAAAATTATTTACTCACCAATAATGGTCTCACGATCAATGTTGCCCATCGTTTGTTCCACATTTTTCATTTCCTCATCGCCTCCATGTTCTTCATTTCTTTCATAAACGTGTTCCTCAACATTTTGCATTCCTTCATCACCACCATGTGCCTCCACATTTTTCATTTCTTCGTCACTACCATGTGACTCCACATTTCTTTCCAATGCTTTTATTTCTTTTAACTTTCTCATGTTTTCACGCTTTCTTTCTTTTCTTGCCTCTCCATAAGTTCTGGTGTGATCATGTTTTGTTGCACTATTCGTTTGGTTTCCCATGATGAAAGAATTGAAAACCTAAACTCTAATGACAAAAACCTAAAATCATACTAATATGTTGGATATAAAAATGTACAATTAATGATACCAATTACAATATGACATGAAAGCATAACCAAATTCACCATATTTCTCTTTGTAAAAATAAGAGTAAAATGCTAAAACCAAATTCACCATGTCCCTTGTATAAAAAATGTAATATGAAAAAACATAATATGCAGTATGTTGCTTAAAAAAATATGCCAAAAACCAAATTTGCTTTTATCCTTTAAAAACAAAATATTAATATGGTATAACTAATTTTACAATTTAAAAAAAAACATTAATATGCCAAAACATCCATAACCACAAAAAAACCTTAAAACCATAAAATATCCATAACACAAAAGACCTTAAAACCATAAAATATCCATAACCCCAAAAAACCTTAAAACCATAAAATATCCATAACCACAAAAAATACCGTATAACTATCTGAACTGTAATATCCGCAGTATAAATATCTAAACCGTAAATACACTGAGCTAATTTTTTATGGAATTAAAATTTCGCATGAGAGTATATATATATATCTTGGGCAAGAACTTTCAGAATCTTGCCAAGAATTGCAGGCATTTAATATGGTGTCCCCTAAAATATTCTCGGGGCTTTAAGTAATAAAACTCTCGGTCGAGAGTTGTTTAATTCTTTCGACCGAGATTTTAAGCCACCTCTCATGCAAGTATTTTGTTTAACCCTGGGTTACTTTTCGGGCTAAATATTTCTCATCCGAGACATTTATATGATTCTCGACCGAGATTTTTTTATCAACGAATACAACAACTATTTCTGCAGTTTTCTAAAAATTGTTACTTTCTCATTGTCAAAACACTGCAAAATCGAAGAATTAATGGTCATAGTTTATACCAATAGATTCATCATTGAATCTACTTTTTCATAGTACAAGAATTTGAGAATTTCATTAAGGATTTCTATTTTTTATAAAAAAAATCTAAACGGTATCATTACAAAATTCACCGAGCTAAACATTAGTCACAATGAAAATTCATGATCGTCACAATGATAGCAAAAAAAAATTGTAAAAACTCACTGGATGTTCCTTATATTGTCCTCTTCAAAATGGTAGTTTTAGTTTGTATGATAAGAGTCACAATTGAAATAAAATGGGACGACACAATCATGTGTCAATAATGCATCATTTTTTAAACATATGTTATTTCGAAAAATAACAAAAAATAGTGTTTAGGTGTGAAAATCATCAACATATAGTCCATTCCAAAGTACAATCATTATAGATTATGAATGTGCATTTTGTTTTTGTAAAATGAATAACCATCTCTAATAAAAATGTGCATTTGGTGTCCTTCAAATTTGTCCTACTATATGTCCATAAAAAAATTTCAAAAAAATATGAGTACAAAGCTAATAGAAAATCTCTAAAACTCTTATGTTTACGTCAAGGTGAAATTCGTAAGGGGATATGAGTTTGAAAGGGTTTAAGTTGAAAAACATAAAATTTTGTAGTTTTTTGTCGAAAAATAGGCAAAAAGTGTATACCAACTTCATGTTTTCACCCATCCTTGTCAATAACAATATAATATTCTAGTTCTTTCGAACAACCAAGGAAACACAACCAATAGTTTTATCTTAGGTGGAAGGATAGATGACTCGCATAGCCTTTCAATAGCTTGATGAGGAAAAAACTGCACGAGCACACCCAACAGGATGTAGTTCACAAACCCTAGAAGAAATGAAGCATACCCTAGCATAGATGTAAGAACCCCATGTAACAACATTTGCAAGACTAAAATATTCCACAGTAGTGCGTAAAAAAGATTGTATTAACAACATGAAACCACCGGGAAGGGTTTCCATATATGCCAAAAGGATTACTATTCATCAAGTTGTGTTGGTGTATCAAATTCTCTGACGTATGCATGTAATGGAATATAAAAACCTCGAATGCCATGTATACTTGCAGACCCAAGAACTTACTCATATATAATTACGTTGATAGGCATATATATCTCATATTTGGGCCTTGGCGATCCGATTAACAAGATTCATTTCATGTTGATAGGAATAGCGTAGCGATCAAAGCAATGGTCCTCGTATTTCATTAGTGTTGAATGCATATGATTAGTGTTAAATATATATGATCAGTGTTAGATCTTTCTAGGCCCCTGCCTTAACCTCTACCATCATGCATCTGCTCCAGCATGGCAGGCTGGAATAGTATACCAAGATCTATAACAGTTTACCACGCGGCTTCGAGAAAGGATTTTATGCCCCATTTGTGGCAACTACAGGGCGACACACATAGGTAGTTATGTTTCGTTGAATTGGGTATGTCGACGTCGAGTGCTTAGGATTGCAGCTTCCTATGCAGTCTTCAATATTATATTAATATTGCATTGCCAACAATACAAAGTTTCATGAAGTAAATCCACCCAACATCATGAGCGAAGGTTATCAAGTAAGGGTATTATCAGACTGTACATGTTGCATTTTACTGCAATCTCCTTTTAGTTAAATCCTTGATTCTTCTTTCATATTCATCTGTTTTACTACCAAACATGCAAAACATTCTCTGTCATTTGTTTGAATCACAACTAGCAGGATTTCAAAACATTATTGTGCAAAGAGTTTTTACTGTCCTCCATCCTTTGAACCACAAGTACAGACTAAACATGGCTTCTTGAAATACATAATTATCCTCTCTGCACAATTTTGTAAGAAAGAGGAGAATCACACTTAATATAGCTACATGAATTCAAATTATATAAACTAAACAATAACTTAAAACCTTAAACACGTTCTTTACTAACCATTTGCTAGAATAAAAACATAGGAAACTTATTAAAGTATTACATAGAACAAAACAATATTGTTAGAGGCGTAATTATCCAAAGGATGATTCTTCTCTAAACATATTTTTTTATCACTTTTTCTTTTTATTCGCATCATATCAAATGTAAATACACACATACAGACTTAGGCATTTCTATTAAATTACCTTCAAGAATAATTCATCTCTATACATATCTTGTTATAACTTTTTTAATCACTTTATATATATATATATTTTAGAATCCAAATTCCAATACTGATACGTAATTATCTAAAATGATAATTCCTCTCTATAAACGACTTTGTATTTTTATTTTCATCACTCACACACCTCCGCCCACATATATAGTTTAGTAACCAAATTCTAATGTCTGTACATAATTATCTAAAAGGATAATTCCTAGATAATTCCTTCTATACATTTTTGTAAGAATTTCCTAGAATTATAATCTCATTATTTAAAAAAGGACATAATATAACTACATAAATTCAAATATGAACTAAGCAATAACTTAAAACACAAAACGTGTTCTTTACTAGCCATTTGCTAGCAGTAAACACATAGCAAACTTATTAAGGTATTGCATAGAAGAGAACATATATGGTTACAAGCCTAATTATCAAAAAGGATAATTCCTTTATCACATATTTTATGATATATTTTATTATTTATATATATATATCAAAAGGCTCTATATATATTGACTTAGGCATTTCTATTAGATTAGTTTAAAGTATTGCATAGAAAATAACATATATAGTTACTCGCCTAATTATCGGAAAAGGATAATTCCTTGTATACATATTTTGTTATGACATTTTCCTTTTATTTGCATCATATAAATGCGATTAAAATGCTAAAGGATTTTTTAACTAGCCATTTTTTATAATATACACATAGCAAATCTAACTCCTTATAGGCGTATAAGGTTATATTATGTGCAATACTACCAATCTTAATGTTATACGCCTATGTGCATCAAGAATTTGTGACATTCTACGAGGCTCGTACACGCCTTTATTAAACAATGAGATTATAAATCTTGGAAAACTCAACTTCTATAAAATGGCTGGAAGATTCGCACAGTTTATGTAAATTTCTCATCTACTTGCACAAGGCAGTATTTTGGCTGTCTCTAAGTTTGGCATTGTTAGAGGCAACAACAAAAATGTGGAGCTTCATAGCTCTATCAATTAAATGAAGTAACGTTGGGATGGAAATTCTATAGCCTAAATTGTGCATGTTTCATTTCCTTCCTTGGCGGTATTGGGACACGAGCAAGCTGGCTTACTTAGCACCAAGTTCTAAAGCATACCACTTTTATTTGCAGGTTTAAAAATGATGGATAAGTAAAGTGTGGCCTTAGCAAACGTGAAACATAACAATTATCGAGATCAAAAGTAATAATTATTGGTTTTTGTATCGAATTATGCAAAGTTTGACCCTATAATACATGAACAATAACAATTATGGGGTTTAAAAGTTTTTTAAAGGGTGACACTCAGCTTGAGCTTTGGGATTTAATATCACCACCAAAAAAACATTCTTGGACTCGTTGTGACCATGCATTAGCTATATATGTGGAGGTTTATTGAGTTAAAAATTGTTTAAGGTTACACTCGAGAGGATGAGGAGTAACTCCTTGGTATATAGCAGAAAAAACCCACATGCAGAGAAAGACGAGGATTAGACATAATATAGGTACATGAATTCAAATATTAGATAAACAATAAGTTGAATTAATTTCATGGAACTTTGTATTGTTGGAAATGCACTCTTAACATATTCAAGATTGCATACGAAGCCGTGATCTTATGGATACGACGCCTTCATACCTAAAACAATGGCACGTTAACATAAATATTTGTACATGTCACCCTGCAGCTTCCATTAATGGGATATAACCTCCTATGTTGAAGTTGTGTGGTAAACCATTATAGATACTGGTATGCTCTTCCAACCTGCCACACTACAAAATAAACTACAATCATGTGCGAGTAGTTGACTAATCTTTAGATTAGTTAACTAGTCACACATGATTGTAGCTTCTTTTGCAGTATGGAAGACGAAAACTAGTTAACTAATCTAGATTTAATACTAATAAGATCCATTTAACACTAATGAAATATGACGACCATTGGTTTAACTATAGCGGTACACTTGTCACGAGCTGGCATGAATCTTAGTGGATTAAGTTCACAAAACTTCTTACTGTGGGAAATGTACTCTTAATATATTCAAGACGTCATCACAAGTCATGATCCTATGGAGACAATGCTATCATACCCAATCCAACAGGGAAAATAAAAGGGTTTAAACCTTGGGTATTTCCATAAAACCCTATGTGCCACTACAACAAATCCTGGAATTAGCGTCTCATTTAGCGTCCCTTTTTAGTGTAATTTTTTTACATTGAGTGGTCAAACTAGACGCTAAATGGGACGCGTCATGGACAAAACTTAAAGCGTCTCAAAAAATGTCTTTTTTTCCTTCCTAAATAGCATCCTTTATGGCGTCCAAAATACCATCTCTTTTTTTGCTTCTAGAATAGTGTCCAACTTTGCTTCCTAAACAACATCGAGGTTTGCTTCCAGAATAGCATCCAACTTTGCGTCCTAAACAACGTTGATGTTTGCTTCCTAAATAACGTCTTATTTTGCTTCCTAGCGAGTGTCCGCTTTTGCTTCTTAAATGACACCCCCATTAGCGTCATATTTTCATCCTTAATAGCACCATGTTAGTATCCAAATTAGCATCCATTTTTTCTACCACTTTAGCATCCCATTTTGCACCATGTTTTACTTCCAAATATGTGTCAATTTTCGCTTCCAAATTCGCACCAATTTTTGCTTCCTTTTTTGCATCGTGTTTTGCTACCAAAATGACGCCAAATATTTCTTCTATTGTTGCACCATATTTTGCTTCCTATGTAGCGCCATGTTTTGCATCCAAAGTAACGTCTTATTTTTCTACCATATCAACGCCATGTTTTGCTTCATCATTAGCGCCACGTGTTGCATCCTTTTTAATGCCTAATTTCGCATCTCTCATGTTTTGGTCACTAATTTAGTCATTTTTAGTAATTTTATATATGAGTTTTGGTCATTTTTTTTGGTCCCCTGTCTCTTATTTTTTGCTTACTAATTTAGTTGTTTTTAACTGATATTATAATATCATTAGGGCATGGAGGAATCGAACCACCAACCTCCTACTTCTAAGGCAGGTGCTCTTCCATTGAGCTAGAACCCTTTAAGAATTTGGAAACATAATTTACAAAGTCCTCTATAATGGTAAAAAGGATCAATACACAACTTTAAGTATCTAATGGTTGACAAAGGATGATAGATTGTATTGTCTTCAACATGGGATTGATTACGTTCCTTAGTTCTCTATATATCATTTTCCTATGATTGTAAAGTTTCTATCATTACAGTACCAACATCTGCAGCTTGTGAGAGCATCACCTTTTTCTTGTGATCTGGCAGTATCATGGGCCTAATATGATCGAGTCTCATCAACTGGTTGATCCCTCTCTAACTGAGAAACAAAATTATCCTCAATTCCTAATTCTATTGTAGTGCCACTCATTCCTCTAAGTTGCTGACTATCATCAACCCATCTACTCAAACGATTTATTGGTCGCTCACTTTGAATTTTTCAGTAAATAGAATCCAAATGGGATAGATCTGAAGCACTTTCAATATTATTCTCTGTTGCAACCTTATCATTCTCTACAATCATAGACACATTACATTATATATGTCCTTAAACTATGAATTCTAAAGTTCAAATCCAAGAAAAACAACTTATAATCTCGTAGATGTTCAACAACCAGAAATTTTAATAGGCATCACATGAAATGGATCACACAGAAATTCACCTTCAACTCAGCCAAGCTAAGTTTGAGATAACAAGAGCTAAGTTTGAGATAAAAGTATGAGGACTCAACCTTCCACTTATGTTTTGATTTAAAGCAGCTACAATATCTTGTCAAATTTTTGACTCCGTAGCTTCCTGAAGCATATGAGGATCCTCAAGAATATGACAAACAATAGTTGATGCAACACTGTTAAACCCTGAAAATAAGCAACTAGTAGGAAAGATGAGAAAAGAAACCAATCCACCTCTTTCAAGGAAACAAAATGCTATGGAATGCACTCTTTTTAGCCTTGCACATAGTTGGAGAAGAGCTTGTACAAGAGTTGAGGTAAGATTCATCTGAATGAAGTTGCAGATTATGTTAATAGTTTTTTTCTACTCTTCAGTAGTTATGTACCCTTTGAGCACAACCAACATGTGCTTTGTACGATTTTGATGATTAGACTCCAAGTTCTCAGTATTCTCAACATCACCATTACACACAAAAAGAGTTGGTGGATCAATTCCACTTCTAGTTGGGCTATGAAATCCACCTTACTTCTCTCAATATAATTATGCAAACAATTTTACTTCCATAAAATTTACCTATTACCATTTTTGGATCAATTGGTTCTTATAACTTATTTGCTTCCCATTCCAAGATTCTTAGGAATTTTTTTATTTCTTATTTTATTGTTTTGACAATTGATTTGATTTATTATTATTAATGGGAATTAGGCTAAAATGATAAAATCCCTCCTGCAGGGTCATAATACCTTGACCTCAAATTCAACTATAACAAATTGCTTGGTTCAACATGTTGTCAAGTATGGTATTTATAAGCTTTTCTCTAGAAAATGGCAAGTGTGTATGCTTTACCCTATATTTATCCATGGATCCAATGAGCTGCTTCCAATAAAGTCACTATGCACATTATTATGTTGCTTATCTTTAGGAGTTACTCTGAATTTAATAAAAGGCATTCACTAGTAATCAAAACTGCATTCAATCGTCATTCCTCAAGGGCACGACCTCGGATTGCACTAAATTCCTACCATGAGTTATCAAATTAGATCTAAGAAATGGGTTTCAGTGTTTGAATTACATAACAGATAGGATCTATATATCTGCTTCACCCACTTTCCTAATATTTTTATTTTCATTGCATTCCCCCTTTTGTTTTAGTTATTATGTTCACCTATTATGGTTGGTTTCATTACCAATCTCATCCTAATGCCTATGAAGAGAATGCTTATGTTTTAAATGTATTATATCTTTTTGATGTATTTGTGGTTGCTTACTGTGGACCATTGACCTCAAGAAACACTTGTCTAGCCCTCATCATGATCCACCATCAAGGGAAGAAGTGCAAGAGATGATGTATGTCAATTGATCTCATATATCTCTTTCATGTGTCTATATTTTGAATGTTCTTGAAAATATTTTAGGTAAGAGGAAAAATTGGAAGGAAGTAGAAGGAAGATTGAATGACTAACAGATGAAACTTTAATTTACCTTGGAAAATTATCCACATTGCTTCCCACATTGGTTGTTCAGACCTGATCTATGACTCTTGGATGCCTCTTGAGTTGGGAATGACATCTCTAGCAGGTCGTGACTATGTGTGATCCCTTTAAGAGATAGAAAGCTATTATTTAATCCTTCCTTGGCTGGGTTGTGGACTGTCTGACTTTTCCTTGGCTAGTCGTGGCCTCTTCTGTTGGGTTATGATTGTATTCTTGCAAGCTATATTTATTTATTGAGTTGTGACCTTGTATACTAGGGTATACCATTGTTGAATATCCATATTTGGAGCAGGGGTTTATTGCTGATGTGCCCCCTTACTACTATTAGCCTAAGGTTGTTATTTTGGACCTTGGCCTACTTGTTTATTACAAACCTGGGTTGTGAGTTATTTGTGTGACTTGTTTTGGTTTCCTAAGCTAGGCCATCACCTGCATGTATGCTACAGACCTGGATCACGAGATTTGTGTCCTAGTTTATGGGAACTACCTTTCTTGTGGATCCAATATGGATCTGGATCTGGATCTAGTTTGGAACTGTGAATATATGGATCCCAGAGATAGCCCCTGTAGATCTAGTAACATAGTTTTTCTAACTTGCTTCTCTACATAGCTTTGAATTTTGTAAACATTTCCATCGCATATGATTTACAATAAAAAAGTAAACACACATTTTTAAGAAAGTAAACACACATATGATTTACATTAAGAAATATCAAGTATTTACAACTTACATGTACTGACAACATTTCAAAAGTCGGTTCTGATAACAAATAGGTAAACAGTTTTTATATATGTACCCTAGTATATTACATGTGCCAAAATTGGGGTCTTACGATTAAGAGGGCAAGTCAAGTTGTCATAACACAAAAGTAGTTTCTTTGGAGTGAGTTTGAATGTTTATAATAACAAAAATAAGTCCTTCTGAGGCACAATAAAAAAAAAATAGAGAATCTTTAGGTAAGATTGGTGATGAAATGCCAAGGAAAAACTACAATTTATAGACATATATAGGTCAATGGAAAATGGAATAAAGACAATGTTCCAACAAGATTTAGGGACACAGGGACTTGGGGATCCATCTCAGGGACATGAGGAGATATCCAAATTTCAAGGGGAATCATAGGTGATATAGGGTTCCCCAACATAGAGAACTTACCCTATATATTAAATATATAGAAAATATTTAAAAACATAAACAAAAAATAAACTTTCATTATAGGAGAATAATTGTCTCTCATTATAAAATCATTGATGTTCAATCAAAATCAAATACAACAATATATCATATAATTTCATCCATCATCCTTTAAATTGTAAATAGTGAAGACTTTCATAATAAAAAAAGATATGAAATAAGGCCCAAGCAACTAGTCAAGCTCAATCAGCCTTCACTCGTTCCTCTACATCAATTTGTTTTAGGAAAGTTTTGACATCATGTATGGGAATGTGAAGCAATCAAATCCCAATCTCAGTAGTCAAACCTAGTTGTTTTCTAACTTTTCCAGCCAAAGAAATGAGAAAATATTGGTGCATGTCTAGGTTTTTCAATGAAAATATGCTTGCTTCTATTAAAGTATACATGGATACATAGTAGAGTTGAAGAGAGACCAAGACAAAAATCTTATTATTGAATGTGTCACAATGAGGTACACTAACAATGATATGTCTCATGAGCAAGATAATGACCTATGCAACCATATATTGTTGTGTTAAGATGGATACTGATTAACAATTTGCATGTCTGACCTTATTTCTAGCACGTAACTTTAATTCTTGTGCCTAAATTCACTTTATTATCTAATAACCTAAAAAACATAATGACATGAACATTCAACTAAAATAACTATTTACCTTACCTTAATTGTCAAATGGAAACAACCACCTATCCCAAAACACAAACTTATCTAGATCATCATAGAAGAAGTTTGCACTCTGCCTCTGGTTTGTACGACTAATCAACACCTGAAGATGATCATTCTTGAAGTCAACCTGCTCGAATCCTATCATTTTATATCCATAATCTCACATCCTAATGCCTCCAGTATACATCACATGCCAATCTAAAATGCACTACAATAATCAGTTATTGAAGCTGACACAAAAAGAGAGATAATGCCGACTTCATAGCATGTAGCAGGCGTGGTTGATACAAAACATTTGAAGTCACCAATCATTGATCCTCGCATTGACTCATTAGCCAAATTAGGTTCAATATTTGACAGAAATTCCAGCCAACTACCATAGATGCAAAGAAGTTGATTTTAACTCCAATAAAGATCCTTCTCTGCACATCAGTAGCAGAATATATCAATCTTGAAGAACCCAACTTTTGGATCTTGTCATAACCTATAAATAGGCATACCTACAATATCCTTCTTACCTACAATTATTGTGGCCAATTGTTTCCGCTCTTTACAACCAACCTGCTAATCCACCATTCAAATTGGATTCCCATGGCTGGTACTAACCAAGATATGTCTATCTTTTCTATAGGAGTAATGAGTTCTTCATTCTTTAATACAAAATTAGGTTGGCAAAAATAGGGCTATACCCCATTGAATTCAAAGCATGAAGAAGTTAATCTCCTACATAAATAAAGTGGCCCACATGGACAACATGAGAATCCCTGATAAAACATCAAGGAAGTGCTATGGAAGTGGAAGGTAACGCGGGAACTGCAACGTAGGAAATTGTTAGAATGTTGGGGCATACAATAAGAAGATTTTCCATTAAACAAGCAGAAAATGAAGAAACAACCACTGTCGTATTACAGGGAGGGAAAATGGAGCCAAAATGTATAGAAAAACCAAGGTACTGCATGGACCAATTTAACCCAATAGGGGAAATCAAAATCCAAGAGTATATAAATATAAACATGCCTGCAAAGATGAAACACACATTGCCCCAGTAACGGACAAGTTCTCATCGGTTGACATGGGGTACCACACCAACCAATTTAACCTGATAGGGTATCAAAATATATGGAATGCCTAGCTGAATGGCAAACATGCCTAGCTGAATTGCAAACAACATACTACCTCAAGCGATTAGTAGTCAGCAATAAACTCTTCGACCTCAAGCGGTTAGTAGTCAAGAACAAACTCTTCCAGCTGAGGGTTACTTAGCCATTGAACAGCTGCAACCAAGGCCCAGGGTTCTTTATCCAAACACTCCCCATTTCAGGATAATGCTCCAGTAGATAATTTGTTGAATCATTCCTAGTTTAATTCTAATATACCTAAGATAATATAGTTTTATGTCTGTTTGTTCATTGCACAACTATCACATCAAAGTTTCTTTTTAATTGAGATGTCATTCATACTCACCAGGTGGGCTTCTGGGACAATGGCTAATTTTAAAATACAAATGTAAGGAACAATACAGATTTTAAAACACACATGCAAGGACTAAGACAAATGATGGCATAGTAGTAAATGGTTTTCAATCCTGGAATTCTTCTAATGACAGTTCTCTTACTAGGACGCAACTGTGGAAGCAAGAACACAAGTAAAATAGTGAGCATGGTAATGGAGGTAGGCATGCGACTTTTGTCGGTCCTAATAACCATGGATTTTAATATAGGAAAACTACTCAGTACTATCAAACTACACAAAATTAACTGTAAAACCGTATTCTAAAAATATAGCTATCCCTCTTTCATGATTCGTGCTAATCCACCCACCAACTATATCAAGTTCAGCATTGCTAGACTCGTTGGTGGCACAAACAGAGCAGATACAACACCAAACTCAAACATTTCTGATTCTTAGTGTGATATGTATCCAACCAATCCAACATAGCTGAGAATAATTAAGAACTTTACCTTGGGAGAATGAACAAGTGCTTTGGAAGAAGACAATGTGAATTGAAATTGAAAAGAGGCCAGCAACGAGAGAGGAGAGAATTCTCCTTCAACATATTTGCATGTTATACTCCATCTGAATCACTCACAAAATTAATAAAATAAGCCTTTCCACAAACGTTGTTCACAACTATTTTCCCATGATATACATTTTGGATTTTAGCACGCTCCATGCATTTTGCCACTAGCTTTGGTAAATATGCTAGGAAGGACACCTATTTAGGAAGCGTCTCTTTTCGCTACTTCATTGTCCACTACTTTATTGGTTACCTCGAAGCCTACCTCCGAGACACCAATAATATTGCAAACAAATTTGATTAACGCAAAGAGATAAAGTGCTCCTCAGCTTCACGCACCCATATGCATCAAGCTTCTCCAACGATTTCCAGTGTTCACCACATGCTAGCTCCTCTAACTGTGAGCACTTAGAAACATTTAGCCTTCGAATATTTGTGAGATGGGCCAACTAGAAACAAGGAAATATTAGAGCATACATGCAAGTGCAAGGTGTTAAATGGTCGTGCAAGGCATCGAAATGCAGTAAGATGATATTAAGACATTGCAAGTATGTGACAGTTCTTATATCACAATGGAAGGAAACCCGACATGTTGGAGACTTAGTTGGAGAGAGAGAAATATTGACCACTGGAGTATGGAGGTTACTAGAGATAGTGATCGACGTTGTAGTGAAAGGAAACCCACATTTACAACCGTGTAGAGAGGATGTGAGATATTCAATTATCAAGGTGGGAGAATCACTACATTTGCAAAGCTACATTGGGTGCATTACCTAACAGAGGCCAGCATTCTTCATGTTATTTCCTATGTTGTAAAAAATAAGAAAAATATAAAGTGGTTAGTAAGCACTCTAGCACAAATCATCTCAAAACTATTTTGTGTTGGAGAAATGGATTGAGTTCCTATTGATGCTCCTGGTGACAACCTTAACATCGAGAGTACTAGACATGAAAATTTTGATGCTTTGTGTGAGCATATATGATAATATATAGGATAATAAACAACAATACAAGTAGATGTGCTTACAACATTTTGCATACTCTGATGTCAATCAAGTGTTGTCGTAAGAATATGCATAAGAGCACAATTGTCTTCAATGGAAGGAAGCTACTAGTATTAGTGTTGATCATAAACAAGGGGCTTTTATTGTGATGGAAGGACTAGATAGAAGTGGCAAAAGTTCTCAATGTTCGAAGTTGGCATGTTACTTGGGTACTCAAGGTTTCCCTATCGACGCATGGCGGTTTCCTGGAAGATGATATTTGCTTATTTGTCCAACAAAGAATATTTTGATGACAAAACCATTCATTTTACATTCAATGCCAATCCTCTCCTGAGCATGTAAGTTGTGTTGATTCAAACCACAAATCCTTTTCCTACAAAAACAGGGAGAGTCTTTGTGGGAATTGCTTGTGAATCCCTCGCCCAAAATTGTTCTCATATTGTTTTCCCCCCATATCATATTCAACACAGAGAAGGAATCACGACGGGGGTTTAATGGTTCATTTATGCCTAATATGTTTCTAAGCTTTACGCATCCAGATGCATCAACACACCCAATTAAGGACAAGTTCTTATGGGTTAATATGTGAGACTTCTAGGTGGAAAAAAACCAAAGATGACTTGTTACCGAATTGATTGCTATTGTGTTTAAGACTTTGTTGGTTTAGGAGTTTAATCAAACAGTTTGCAAATATCACAACAATTGGCACAACTAAAATTCTATTGGATTAAGCGTTAAACAACAGTACATATATTCAAATCAAGACATTACCTATGTTATTGCATCAAATAAGCTCAATACAGATGGATAAAGTTTCACTTTAATCTAGCCTGTAAACAGCACTGTAGAATACCTTCAGGAGTTTCGAGGAGAGGTGTTTAGTACTCATTGGAAATCGCCCTAGGTCTTGACTTGTCTAGAAAGACTGGGCTTGTTGACTCGAACCACATATAGACTCAATTTAGCTAAAATTAGCTACTACCGGTTAAAAAGATAGAAGATGTCATTCTGGTTCAAAACAATTCATACTAGTCAAAATCAACACCCATCAACCCACCTACCGAATTATACTGCCCTATAGGTTCAGAGCCAATATAAATAATCATACCATATAGACCAACATTCTTGGACTGATGATAACTCCTTGCTCTCCTTGCCCTTAGCGGACAAGCAATAAATTCATATGATTCAAAATGCTTAGCTTTGATGGTTCTATTGATGGAAAATATTTTTTCTACCCTGCGAACTGTGAGGGTAAAACCATGTTTTAAAATATGTATCGAGTAGGCCTTTATTATTTTTTAGCAGTTTTGGCTTTATATAACTAGTAAGGGGGCGACAAGCGCATGAGATCTAGAGTAGGTTGGTATGGGTTGAGCATATTAACAATCCAAAACAACATTGAATCGGATGGGATTGAAGGGCTGGCTATATCACTTTTGGACGGGTCGACATATGGCACACGGGCTTCCATTACACCTTCTTGAGGAATCTTAGTGATACCAGTTGCTTACTCTACCTAGCGTTACTTACGAATCCAGAAAAAAATCACAAAAAACTGATGAATCTTAGAAGCTTGCTTTACAGTTTACCAATTCTTAGTTTGTTACAGTTTACAAATTCTCAGCAGCCAAACTAAAAAAAGTGAACAAATATCAACAAACATTCATTAGTTGAGCAAATAAAGGGTCAATGGATATGAAAATACTGTGAAAGAATGGCACGTTCCCTACAACATCACTATGATCACAACTGAAGCTCATCCATTCGTGGGAACCTCTCTAAAATGTGTAACTAAAATGGCTTCCAGAACCAAATAGATTGTTTCCCAGAGGGCCAAACAAAAACTCGAATGAAGATGGAGATGAATAGCCAGGCGTTTTGACAAATTTTGGCGTGCATCTAAGATTTGATTGGGGGTTTTTCGAGGGATTTTAAGATTTTGGGTATTTAGAGGTAATTTTGGTTTTTTTTTTATAATTTAGTAGTTATTACAATTAAAAAAAACTAAAATTAAGGGCACATTTTTAATACTTCATTTAAGTTTGGTTGTAATTATTAACGAGAATGAAAAATTAAAAAATGTAAAAATTAAAGTGTCAAAAATT
Source organism: Pseudotsuga menziesii (assembly GCA_001517045.1). Taxonomy (NCBI): domain Eukaryota; kingdom Viridiplantae; phylum Streptophyta; class Pinopsida; order Pinales; family Pinaceae; genus Pseudotsuga; species Pseudotsuga menziesii. The sequence continues at coordinate 100,264 of LPNX010359879.1, read as the reverse complement.
TAAAACTTTTAATATATTTATATATGTACATTAAAAATTGTGGTGACCAATCGTATTATCCATCAAGTAAAATTTTGTTAACTTTGATATTTATCTATGTAAAACCTTTATAATTGAGCATTCTTCTTGGCACCACTATCTATGGTTATGCTTCAATGATATCTTTAATGTATTATCCATTTTTTCATAGGTGTTGCAATGACCCTCTATTCCACTAATCTTTATTAAAATCAGAATTAGTAGCCCCTTAAGCCACAATCCCCGAAAACCAACCTCTACATAAAAACAATGGTGTGGGAATTCCTTGTAAACCATGTTTGTATCAAAAATCATCATGTATATGGTACAATTCACAACACACATAGGAAAATTTTTGTTTACCCCCATCTCTAGCTTTTGACCCTAGACAATGGCTTGTTCCATGAGAGTCACCCCTAGTGTGTGAAAAAGTTAAATGGTCCATCTTTAGGAGAGGCTTCAAAAAGCTTCTCAATTTCTTAAAATGGTGGCCATATCTCACATGCAGATTACATTTTCCTTATGCAGACCCTCTGTGCTAGTTTAGGGAACGATGATGTCTAGTAAGCCCCATATAAACTTGTAGTGGCTTTAGAATCTGCATTTTAACCCTAAACCTTAGCATGGTACAAGAGAGTCAACCATGGTGTTACAAATTTTAAAATCCTGACCATATCACCTTGATTGTGAGGCAATGTACTCTGAACTTGAATTTACCATACATTATATCTATGAAATGTCGAGGGATCCTCTTAGATGCTTCTACAACCAATATTTACAATCGAACAAATCACCCACCTTGATAATTCCTTTATTTAAAATTCATTTGGCTTAGATGATTGCTGACTAATAAAGCATGCCCCTGAATTTTCCAAACCCCCTCCTGATTGATGAATAGGTTTCTATCTCAGAAAAAGGCACCATCAACAATTTCCCAGGAAACCGTTGAGGGATCAAATCCCTCGCTGACTACCACTAAATTCCTCAATACCTAGAGAAATCGTTTCCCACTACCCTCTAACCCAGTGGCAAGTTCTGTGATATGAGAGTCTGACATGGCCGATCTGCTTTCGAATCTCATGTACACAACCGATCTAGCCGGTTGCAGGTCTAGCCATTGCAGGCACTACTTTGCAGCAACATCGTCGTTGTCCTGGTCATTGGAGTGGTTCATCAGCATCGATGGCAGAAACAACTGTCCATTCAGATACACGGGAGGTAATTTCTCCATCACATGTCTACTCCGGAGCACATCAAGAAACAAAGCTTCAATTTTGGAGAACGTATTAACGAGAATACTCGACGCCTTGGGGACATTGGTGTCTCTACCCATGAAGAATTTGTAGAAAGTGTGACTTTTACTCTTGAGAGATTGTGTGATTTGCATGGTCAAAAATGGAGGGAAACCGGGGATATCCAATATCAATTCCTCATCACTGAAGTCATAGCCCTAAGAGATGAGGATTGGGGTGTAGAGCATAAACCCAAGGGTGAATGTTGAAGCCGTGAAGAGAAAACAATAGGGAGTTTGAACTTGGCAGTTACCTGTAAAGTAGGAGTCATCGAGGGATCTGTGATAATGGTGGAAATGGGAGGTCGTGATGCTGAATATTTGAGCATATCGATCATGAGGAGATGTTCAAGGGAATCTATGGAACACCCAATGGTTTCCCATTGTGCAAAATATGGATCTTTTTCCTCGTTGATCTTCCTGGATGATGAAGATCGATGGATTCTGTCACAACGAAGTTCGACCTACCAAGGTGGCTTCATAATCTTCGACCTTATTGGAAACAATAAAACAACTAGGAGGGTGAGGAGAAACCAATAGAGGTATAATAAAACCCAATGGGCATTCCAAGCACATTAAGAGGACACTGGGAAAGAAGGAAGGATGACACATGGCAAAAATTGATTGGAGGGATTTATCATGATGGTGGTTTTTAAACTCTGTGAATTAAGGTTTGTTTATGAAGGTAGGATATTGTGGTTGTAGGTGTGGATAGAAAGTTAATCAGAATATTTGTGGTTTGATTTGTCATTAAAGTTAATATATTTTCTAAGGTATCACTTATTGTTATTTTGGTGATTTAAGTTATCACAGTGGAAAAGAGTTTGAAGATCAAGGGATATAATATAAGCTTGAATAAACTTGATATTATCTTGTTGTACTCATAATTATCAATGAAGAGTTACTATTCCATGTGATTGAGAAATTATGTTTTTGGTTGTTTTGTTTTTCATGTTGGAGCCACTTTAAGACCCAACATTTTGGGAGCATTATGTGAGCTCAAAAGTACCCCTCAACGAGACATCATATTGTTGGCATACTCCATAAGGGTTTTGGGTGAAAACCTTAAAATTCTAAAAAATAAAAATCTTTGATAACACCTAAAAAAAATTAAAAATCCTAATATTAACCAAAACTAATAAATAAGCGACGATTAGGGATATTCCTAAAGACTGTAAAATTAGCAACAAAAATATTTCATTGGAGACGATGGAGTCTACACATGTAGCAGATTTGAAGCAAAAACACACGTATGGGAAATCAAATAACCAAGGGATTTGTTGAGTAATTTCAATAAATTTTCAAAAAATACAAAGACCAATAGTTAATACATTTGAACCTTGTAAAGGACGTTCATAAGGATTTTCACTTTGAGGATAAAAGGAAAAATAAAACTCAAGGGAAGCGTCTACCTGATATATCCAAGTTACCTACTTTTGATGGTGTAAGGAGTGCAAATAAACATTTATTTACCCTCAATACCCATTGGGATGACCCATCAACACAATGAATCGTATTTAAAGGTGTGCTAAGAGGTGTGACACTCAAATGGTATCAAACAAGGGCTTAGGGTCCATGATAATAACATATTTCCAACAAGGGTGAGTAAAATATGCTCATCACGTGGCTTAAAGAATGTCTCAAAGAGACACCATTTTGTGGACTATAATGCTTATGAAATATGCCCATAATGGTAGGATGGACAAAGCTCAACAATTTTTAATAACATGCTTGAGCGTAATGTTGTCTCATGGAATGTTGTGATTTGGGATTGCACATAATATGGGAAAATCAAGGAGGCTCACAAATTGTTTAAAATCATGCCATAATGGATATATGCATCATTTCAAGCATGGAGAGATGTTCTTACATTGTTCTTGTTGTTTCTTTATGTGGAACTAATAGATACTTTGAGTTCCTTTGACATACCAGTTACAATTACCAACAAAAAATACAAAAAGGTGAGGGCATTCCATCATGGTACCTTTTAAGTTATCATCATACTTTGGACATTGACCTTCATTTGTCTATTAAGACATGACTAGTGAGAATTTGAGGGAGAAAAATAATGTAATATGTGAGTAACGTTTCAAGGAAAAGGGACAACTACAAGGCAAAAAATGGCCATTTACAAGGTGGGAGAACACATTAATTAAACTCAAAAACCCCACACACCCAAATATTCCATGTAAGTAAGGAGAATTTTTCTGCATCAACCTTATTTTATACCATTTTGTCTCTAGGGATCATATGACATTAATAAGCCTATGTCCACCACACAAGCCCTATAAGGGGAATATTTATCATGTAAGTGGAATACAATGTTCGTTTCAAGTTTGGCACACTAAGGATGGATCTCATGGACTAGTCCATGTTCTAGGGTAAACATATAAATTCCTAAGCCATTAAACTTTTCTCAAGGGATCGTGGCCCACAAATGGGGCCCTAGTCCATAACTTCATCTCTATGTGGGAAATATATAACTTACAAGAAAGAAATGTCCATTTCAAGCTTTGTGTGACCAAGAATGATTATCATTGGTTGAGCCATATTATCAACTCAAAACATAACGTCTAAGGGTAAGGGGCTCATGGGTCATGTGTGATTGCAAGATCCAAAAGTCACATGATTACGATCATTTAGGTGCCACTATGATAAATCAAGATCCAAAAGTACTATCACATGAATCATAATCATTGACATTGATATTGTCACCATCATAACCATGATCATAGCCACATACATGAGTATATCAACATCAAAATCATTGGCATCATCATATATCATCATAATCATAGTCATTCATCTCAACCTCATTGTTATCATCATAATAACCATCATCAATATTATTTCCATCATCCATCATCAACATAATCATCCTCATGCTTTTACGGTGAGTCCAGTTGCATTAGGGTCACTCAAATGTTGTTAGGGACAATTAGATTCCATTAGGGTCATCTAGGAGCTATTATGGCCAATTCAATGCATTACGGTGAATTATGTTTCCATTAGAAATAATGAATATCAAATAGTGATATAATCACCTATATCATCATTATTAACATTGATATCATTGTTGTCATCAACATCCTACTAAATATTGTAGAAATTATCATTTCCATATTTATCATTGTCAAATGCACCATCATCACCAACAACATATCATTAAGCGCGCTCTAATTTCGTTAGGGACCTTAGGATTCCATTAGCGTTATTTACAATTAATTAGGGTCTCTTAGTTGCCAAAATGGCCAATTAGGTGCTACTTATGTCAACATGCCCGACACTATCCTTGACGCAACATTGGAGTTTTCCTGACACTTTTTCTAGCACAATTCCTTTCAAACTTCCTAGTGCAATTCTTGGTGCTAGGTCTAGCTCTATACCTGGTGCAATACCTTTCAAAATTCCTATCACAATTCCTAGTGCTATGTCTGCCTCTATACCTCGTGCAATTCCTAGCACAAATCCTTCTAAAATTCCTGGATATTTTCCTATTGCAAATGTTGACATTAATCCTGGCGCTATATCTAATGCTATGTTGAACGTTTTTTTGAGCACAATTCTTGGCTCTAAACCTGGAACAGTTGCTTTCAAAATTTATAACGTTATTCCAGGTGTTATTCCTAGCTCTATACTTGGCGCTATGTTGGATGTTTTCTAGGCGCAATTATTGAATCTATTCCTAAATCTATAACTGGTGCTATGCTTGGCCCTTTTCCCAGGGAAATTCCTGAGACAATACCTTTCGAAATTCCTATCGCAATTCCTCGTGATATGTCTATCTCTATAGCTAGCTTTACACCTAGCACTATGCCTGGCACAATTACTAGCACAATTCCTTCTGAAATTCCTGGTTATTTTCCTAGCACAAATTTTGCTGCTAATGTTGGCATTATATCTGACATTATGTCGGACGTTTTTCGAACACAATTCCTAGATCTAAACCTAGTGCAATTCCTAGTGTGGTTCCTTTCGAGGTTTCTAGCATTATTCCAGGCGTTATACCTGGCTCTATACCTAGCACTATGTTGGATGATTTCTAGGTGCAATTCCTTGCTCTATACTTGGCGCTATGTTGGATGTTTTTCCTGCTGAAATTCATGGCACAATTTCTGTCGCTAACCCTGGATCATTATATGGAGCTTTGCTTGGTGCTATTCTGGACGTTTGTTTGGAGGCTATTCTGGGCATTATATGGGTTTCTTTTTTGGATGATAATTGGGACGCTAATTGGGATGTTAATTTGGACGCTAACTGGGATGTTAATTGGGATGCTAATTGGGATGCTAATTGGGATGCTAATTGGGACGCTAATTGGGACTCTAATTGGGATGCTAATTAGGACACTAATTGGGACATTAATTGGGATGCTAATAAGAGTCCAAAATAGTGCTAACTTTTAAAAAGGGACGTAAATAACGCCATTAAAAGCGCCATCCCGTGGAAAAGCATCCACTTTGTCCAAAAAATGATGAAAAATACACTAAAAGTGATAGTGGACGCTAAAAAGGAAGCTAAAAGAGACGCTAATCACGGGATTTTGTTGTACTGACAGAAAGAGGAAAACCTCACATAATATAGCTATATGAACTCAAATATGAAATAATCATTAAGTTTTCTAGATTTAACAAATATCAAACTTACTCTAAATAATGTGTAGACTAGAGTATATAAATATATACGTATTATTATAGGATTCACACAAAAATAATAATATTCCAATCTAAGCGTAATCATAACCAATCAATTGATTCTCATAAACAAGACTCAGACATAGAAAGACATATATTCTGAGTCCCTTTAACAGAGTATGGAAACATACCATGAACATTGGAAGTAACTAAATATATAAATTTAGAAGACAATTGGCTATAAGAGCCACACCGATTTCTGGATCAAAACTTGAAGTTAAAACTTAACATAGAAATCCATGTAGGAGAAGGGTAAACATTAAAACCTTTAATGCATTAACCATCGGAAAATAAATAAAGAATGATTATACAGACTTAAAAATGATCCATCAAACTTACAAGTAGAATGGAAATCATTATAAATGTATACAATAAGTCTGATAGTTACAGAATGAGATTACTCTGTATAGATTTAGGTACTTTTGAATTAGGGATTTACTATCAAATGAGGAAATCATCTATAAACTAAGGTCAAATCGAATACCAAATCAAAACAGTTAAAACATTATAGGAACAACATCTATATTTCTACTAAGAGGAAATCAATGTAATTTTATACAATAAGTATGATAGTTATAGAACAAGATGGCTTTGTATAGATTTAGGTACTTTCGAATTAGGGATTTACTATCAAATGCCAAAATAATCTATAACTAAGGTCGGGCCAAATACCAACTCAAAAACAGTGGGATATACTATCAAATGTTGAAGTCATCTATAAACTAAGGTCAAACCCAATCTGTCTGTGTGTATTCTGTTAATTGTTGTGTTGAGTCGTTTAATCCTCAGAGAATTAAGAGATGTTATTGCTGTAAGTACGAATTGAATGAATGAATAGAGATCCTGGAGCAAGTGGTATCAGAGCCAGTGATGACTGTAGAGCCAATTTTGAGCGCATGCAACTAGATCGTGAAGTTGGGTGGAATTTATACTGCAATCTATACGGCAAATATCAGTAAGCTTCTGTTAGATTTAACTGCTTTATTTATGCTTGATGGTAGTATGGAAAATAGTATTGCTCAGTAGGCAAGTGCAAAATTGTTGAGTGATTGTTGGTATCCAAGGGACTAAAAGAGTGGTCGTTGATAGAGGGTAGTAAGCCGAAGATAGGCGTTGTAAATCCTGATTGAGATCCGACCAGTAGTGAGACTAGGTTCCTGTTACAATGGATCCAGCAATGGACAATATTGCTCACACCCGCCTGGACTATCAGCAAGCAGAAGATGGAACAGTTTCTCTGGCAGAGCGATGTTCATCCTTCTCTGCAGAATGCAGTACTTCTAATTCTTCCATTATTCACATAGATGAGGCAAACCCATCCTCTGATTGGCAACTTCCTAAAATCCTTCCCCGAGAAGTCTATAAACTTAAATATTGGGAATATTTTGCAGCAACACATCTTAAATTTTCTTCTGTTGATATAGCTTTCACTGATTCCGAAGACCCAGTTCATATCAATTTGCTTGACCGTGAACAAATAGACTGGGCCAAGAAAGCTGGTTTTAAGTATGCCGATTTGGGTGCTATATGTTTAGGTCTTAGCCCATTAGTTAGACCTTATTTAAATATTTCTTCACTATGTGTCGCTGTCGACACCCATCACAAACATTTTTCTAATGCAATTATAGGGGGATTCTCAGCCCCTCTTCATGATGGTCCTGCCTTTGGGACTATATTTCCTAAGTATAGCATCAATCTAGATGATCCACACATCTACGACCTCCTCAAAGCATATATCCTTCCTCAAGGATTTTTTATGATGACTAGTTCCCGCATTATCTAATTAAAAGCTACTATCTGTGTTCATTTTGGCAACGACACTCTCCATTCCGTACACTCTCATGTTCATCAGAGTTCACACCTACTCAGCGTGATGGAACATGATAGGTCACAAAAAGCTCAACCTGTTTTGTTTGACTAGACAGGAATAAAATATCCTCAGCAATGGGAAATAAAGTATGATGAGCTCTGAAATGCAAAAGCCATTAAAGCTTCTATGGCAAACCAACCTATCCGATTTGACAAACAGACCAGTTCATTTCGACTCCCGAATGTAACTCCTTTTCCTCATTTTTCTCTTCCTATATCTTCTTCCATTTCTACCTCAGTTGAAAGAAGACTTTCTCCAACTCCTTCTATAGAAAAAAAAAAGCTTTCTGAATCATTTATAGGCTTACATGATATAGAACACAGAGGTCGACACTCTGACTGCCCAGCCTGTAGAAAGACTCTGCAAAAAATCCGACACCATAGGCATAATCCCCACCTAGGAATGTTTACACTTCCTAGAGAAAATACTTCATGTGAAAAATAAGTTCAAGGTAGGAAATCCTTCTTTCCTGGAAGGAATCTTTCTGATGTTCCCTTCAGACAGTTTACTCCAGATGGTTCAAAGAAGCAAGAGTATCTGCCACATAAATCTTCTAGACCAGAAGAAACCGTCTCTGATGAGACTAAGCTTTTAAACTGGGGGAATAAATAGTTAATAATGACAGCCCAGAACCTTGACGACATGGCCCGTGATATGTTAAAGATAAAGGCCACTGTCATAGAAGAAAAATAACAGATTTCCATGGTTGAAGCAAAGCTTGAGCTAGTAAATCACCTACTAGCAAATACAGAAGAAATAAAACAAGCTATTGCTAAAGCTGCAGAAAAAACAAATCTTAGGTTAGAGAAGATAGAAGAAATGTTGTCTCTAACAGCTAGCCTGAAGACAAAATCTATTAGGCCCAGCCCAGTTGTTCTAGCTTTGGCAACCCAAGGATATAAGACTAAACCTTCTCAGTCAAAATTAGAAAGAAGTTTATCCTTTGGCATGTTCGGCCTAGAAAGAAAAGAAGATGGAGAAATAGAAGACACCAGGCCAGAATTTGATTTTGGTCATTCTGAGAGACAGTTCCAGACCGTCCAAAGATATTTGGGAATATTTAAGTAGTTTAAACCTGCACTTGCACCTACATATCTGAATATGATGACAACAAGATTCCATACCACTCCAGAATATTCTGGTGTGAAGCTAGAACCAGATACTGAGATGGCTTCAGCATCTCAGCCACCAAGAATTCTGACAGCCTTCAGTTCGAATTCTTATAACAATATAATATCACAGATGCCTGAGCAACCAGTGCTCAATATTGATTGTCAACCAAGAGAAGTCATCCACGATGCTTTAAACTTGCTATTTCATTGGACACTATCTAAGAAAGCTCAAGACCCTAGAGTTACAGGACAACAATTGGCAACTTTGATAGTTGTAGGGTTATCAGGATTAGCCAATGAATGGTGGAGATGGATCTCCCAGCAAGCTAGAGATGACATTATGAATTCTGAAGACGCTGACTAACAATTATTGAAAGCCCTTGGAAAGCAGTTCCATGGAGGCGATGATGATGATGATGCAGACCATTTAGCCTCGCTTTATATGTCTGCCAGACTCTGTAATTTATCACAGGAAGAAGAATACTTTTTCTATATGCAAAGGTTACTGATCCGCTCTGGCAAAGCCAATAATCCAGCTTACCTGAAACACTACCTGCGTAGTTTCCCAGATCATGTGCCCGATGCAGTTGAAAAATACATGAAGGACAAAAATATAAATTATCAAGAATTATCTCTTGCCCAGCTACATCACCATATTCTTGAAACCTAGCAAGAACATTGCATGGCCAAAAGAGTAGATAAATATTTCAAACGGCATCAAGATATGTACACCCCGTCATTTTGTAAAAATGTAGCCCAATTGCCTGATTGGGGGTGTGGTGCCCATAATTGTGGTCATTTGCAAGGGTCATGCAAATGCCATAAAAAGAAACAATGTAAAGGTTTCTATAGTAGTGATCCGCGATATCATTATCCGGACAAACCAGTCAAGTTTTCTAGAAAACCTAAATCCCATCGTTTTTCGTCCACATATCAGCCACCACCAGCTAAGAAAAGGTTTATCAAGAAACGCTAAAAACCGGCTAATAAAGAATCTTGTTTTTTATGTGGTGCTAAAGGCCATTGGGAAAACAAGTTCCTTAAGAAGAAATCCAAGCCCCGACTTGCCGCCTTCTGTGACTCCCTCCACCCTCAATGGTGGGATTCGGCTGCTCCGGATGACATTCCTACCGGCGAATTTCTGTATTTACCTCCTGATTCTTCTGCTGATTCTGATACTGACACTCCTCCTCCTGCGTTGCACAAATTTGACCCATCTTCTAACTCTTCTGAATCCTCTCCTTCCTCTTCTGATTCCAAAGATGTCCCAAATTTGGGGGGGTTTGAACCTCCTGAATTTGATTTCTCTCTGTATATGCTTTCATATAAGCAGTAGCAGTCCATTGAAAAGAAAATTGCTACAATTGATCTAGCTTTCTCAGAATCTGAGCCTTTCCAGTACCAACTACAAGATAAGCTGAGAGAAGATAAAAAGCTCTTGCTTAGCCAGCTAAAGCAAGATAAAGGGAAACAAAAGCTGTTTGCAGAACCTGTTGATGATAACAGGCTTGTTTCTTATAAGCCAGCAGATGTGTATAAAGAATAACCGACAAAGCACACTGATAGACAATAGTATAGAGATAAGATAGAAGGGAAGCTCAAAGCTTTAATCAAATAAAAACAACAGCAAGTAAAGAAGCTTTGTACTGAGATCAGTGAGCTTAAAGATCACATTAAGGTCTTAGAGGCAGAAAAAGAGCAATCCTCAGATGATGAAGTAAGAAAGTTCTGCGATGCAGCACTTGAAGTTGAAATTTCTGATGAACCTTCTATGGCACCAGATGTTAGTCTATCTCTGCTTTCAGGTCCTAAGATTTATCTAGACATACAGTTTGAGCTTGGTGAGTTCAAGTCTTATAAGTTAAGCTGTATGATTGATTCAGGTTGTCAAGTCAACCTGGCCAAAGGATCTGCACTCCCTCACTATTACTGGGAGAAAGCTAATGGATATGGAACTGCAATTCATGGTACTCCGGTCCCAATCAATGCAAAAGCTGAAATAGTTCCAGTACTGCTAGGCAAAGCTCATAGCAAATTAACATTTTACAGACTTGATGAGCTTAGCGATGATTGCTTGTTAGGATCTGACTTTCTCCATAAAGTTAATCCTTATGCTTTTGATCACCAGAAGATGACTTTTACATGCCATATAAACCAAAAGAAAGTCATTCTTCCTATATCTTTCCAGGCTACTAAAATATGTAAAGAAGTTGAAGGGATTGCCGAGTATAGTCCCCATACTCCCCAGCTACTGAAAATGGAAAGATCCATAGCTTACTCAGATACTCATGGAGAGAAAATGTTGAAAGAAATTACTGAGAAGCTAAGAACAGATTGTTGCTCAGAAAGTCCAAATGCCTTTTGGACAAGAGAGAAATATTTCGTCTCTCTTCCATATGACCCACTTCAGAAGATAAAACCAATGAAGGCTTCTGCAAGAATCATGTCTCCATCAGAAAGAGATTTCTGTACAAAAGAAGTTGCAGATCTTATGAAGAAAGGTCTCATTGAGCCTTCTAAGAGCCCATGGGCATGTCGTGCTTTTGTAGTAAACAAGCACTCTGAGCAAAAGAGGGGAAAGCCAAGATTAGTGGTGAATTAAAAACCACTAAATGCAGTTTTACAAAAGGTTCGGTACCCCCTTCCGGATAAATCCATCCTGCTGCATAGAATTGCAGGTTGTTCAATCTTCAGTAAGTTTGACCTCAAATCAGGATTTTATCAGATAGGAATCTGTGCTGAAGATAGATTCAAGATAGCTTTTAATGTCCCGAATGGTCAGTACCAATGGAAGGTATTACCCTTTGGGATAAATAATGCCCCTTCTGAGTTTCAGAAGCGAATGGAAGATATCTTCCGGGATTACAAGTGGGCATTAGTATTCATAGACGACATACTAATCTGTTCTCACAGTTTGCAGGAGCATCTGAAGCATCTGCAAAAGTTCTATGAATTAGTTTTCAAACATGGGTTAGTTCTTTCAGAATCAAAGATGGAAGTAGGAAAAACAGAGATTGAGTTCCTTGGTCTCAAGATTCAGAAAGGAACAGTTGTTTTACAGAAACATGTGCTTCAGTGTTTTTCTAAGTTTCCAGATTAGATACAAGAAAAAACCCAGTTGCAGAGATTCTTCGGATCTCTGAATTACATCAGGCCATTTTATAAAGGTTAGGCTGCTGACATTTATGTGCTCCAGCAAAGGTTGAAGAAACATCCACCGCAATGGTCAGCCGAGATGACAGAAGCAGTGCAAAGGATAAAAGAGAAAGTATGGAAGCTCCCAGCTTTATCCCTGCCTACAGGAAATGGAAGCCTGATAATTGAGACAGATGCATCCTCTCATACTTGGGGAGGAGTTTTGATTGAAGCTCTCAATAGCAGAGAGTTTATCTGTGGTTATGGATCTGGATCGTTCAAGAATGCAGAACTAAATTATCCATCAAGCCACAAGGAGATACTCGCTGTCAAAAAGACAGTAACGCATTTTATTCTGTTCTTAAAGCCTGTAAAGTTTATTATTAGAACAGATTTAAAAATAATGCCTGGTATGCTTAAGAATGAAAATGTAATGGTTGAAAATAACAGTCGTATACTCAAATGGTTTATTTGGTTGTCAAATTTTGATTATGAGATAGTTTATAAACCAGGGTATCTAAACTGTTTAGCTGATATGTTGACCAGAGAATCAGCTAAAGATAATCCACCAGCATTAAATATGTTTACACCAGGAGATTCCAGTTCAGGACCAGCCAGCCAGGAGCCGAAGGAAGACAAGAAAGAAAAAGGAAAAGCTCCAGCCACTCACGAAGAGATTTTATAGAAAGAAGGATTATTCATCCTTCCTTGGGATGGCTCTTTACCCAGAGATGTCAAGATCCAGACATTAGAGTATGCTTCTACCAATGAAGCTAAAATATTTCTGCAACTGACTATGATTAAAAACATCCAGTATTCTCCTTTGAAGCTAGATATTCTGGAACGATGGGAGAAGGAAGCATTTTTTAGTTTTGCAGACGCCACAGCCAAGATAAGAGATTGCCATGAAATCTGGGCAGATTTCGAAGATGAAGAGCAGTTGTGGTGTATTGATATTGGCCCTAGAAATCTAACCTGGACATCTTATAACCTAATTCTTCAGAGTTGCAGAGAAAATGGTAAGGTTATAATTTGTGCCGATCCTGCAAATTTAAGGCATAATACAACATGGTCTAGATGGACAGATATTTTCCTAGATAAGTTTTGTCCCAGAGTAGATTGGGAACAAAGGCGTGCAAACTTCATAATGCACCTCAAGGCAGATATAGAGATAGCTGATCAAAATGAACAATGGTTTAAATTCATGCTACATTACGAAGGAGGCAGCTATAAACCTCTAGAACATCGGCTCTATGTTAAACAGAAGGTTATCAGGCGAACCCTTGAAGGTTCTTAGATTGAATCTAGAGTTACTATCAGAGACATTCCTCTTGATTTCAAAGTAGAATCTCATTTCTGAGGAGAATTTATCTGCGAACCAAACCTACTCTTCCAAGGTTCTGATGTGGAACGCTATTTTAGTCCATTTCTATATCCACCTGTCTCACCTGAAGTTTCGTCGGTGCATGAAGATGCCCAAGGAGATGCCTTGTCAGACGACGATGATATCTAGGAATACTTACAAGGCCGCGACCCATATGATTGAAAGCATGGTGGGCCTTTGAGAAGACTGAGTGGGCCAATTTTTCCCCACACTGTTTCCCTCGTGGGTGGGATGCATGCTCCACTTTGTAAAGTAGATTCTTAGGTACTGTCGTGGGCCAGTAATGCTCCACCTTGTTTTGTCGGAGTCCATGAGAAAGTAAGATTTCGGGTCCCCGTAATGCCTCTGGCTAATTAAGGGACGAGATAATGACAGTGGATGTCCCCACTTGTCGCCCCGGTTGATTCTCTTTTGACTTGTAGTTGTCAGTTTCGGTGACCGGATCAACCCTTTGACCGGTTTGTGCCAGTTTTCTTTCACCGGGTAACCGGCTTGATTTTGTATAAATGAGACCCCTCGGGCTCATTCTAAAGCATCGAGTCTTAGATTCTTAGAGCTCTGCAAGTAGAGTCGAGTGTGGGAAATGAGCAAAAGGCTGCTTCGGCACCTTTGAGTTCCCAAGTGTTTGTAATTTGTGTCTGTAAGTATCCATGAGTTGTATGCTCTGCGACTTGGCTATCCGGCTATAAGATCGCACCAGAAAGCTCTGGTTATGTTATATAAGTGATTTTGTACACTCTGCTAGGTTATTTGTGTGCACAGTGACGACCTTCGCTGTCCGAAGGCAATCTGCAAAGTTTGATTCTATAATCTCAATGTATCTTTCTACATTAATACCAATCATTCTGTCTGTGTGTATCCTGTTAATTGTTGTGTTGAGTTGTTTAATCCTCAGAGAATTAAGAGATGTTATTGCTGTAAGTACAAATTGAATGAATGAATAGAGATCCTGGAGCTCAAATGCATGGTACATACCAATTGCATGGTCACAATGCGTTGGTGTGTTAGCCGACCAAAGCTAAATTCCAAGGTTCAAGCCGAGTATAACCTTTAAACAAGTTTTGAGCCTGATAATTGTTATGTTTCATGTTTTATAGGGTCACACTTAACTTATTGAGCATGCTTAAACCTACAAACAAAAGTGGTATGCATTAGCACTTGGTGCTAAGTAAACCTTCTTGCTCGTGGCGCAATACTGACAAGAAATTAAATGAAACATGCACAAGTTAGACTATAGAATTTCCATGCCAACGCCAATTTATTTAATTGAGAAAGCTACAAAGGTCCACATTTTTATTATTGGTTGGAACAACACCGAACACAGAGACAACGAAAACACTGCCTTGTGCAAGTAGATAAAAAATATACATCTTACATTTAGAGTTGTGCTCGTTAGACAGACAGGTAACATGGTTCAGGGTTCCTCCATGAATTTTAGAGCATAGCCGAAACATATAAGAGAATATTTGGAGTCTAAAATGGGCAAAGTCTGCATGGATGAATCAGATTGTTTTTTATTAGAAGTATTTTGAGCTAGATTTCTCCAACCAATAGAATTTCAATAATGTTGGTCAACCATTATAGTTGAGTTGGACATTTAGAAGTCAATAATTCTTATGTGTCATATTTTTATTGGATATACTAACTCCATATGAAACTCATATTGATTAAGCTTGTGAAAATTTCATCTCTAAATACGATAGATATACTTGAAATAATAAATATATAAATTTTTATATTATGATTACTTTCAACTCCTTTAACACGTAAATTTCATATTAATTAAAATGATAATTGATCCTTTTTTAAGTAATAAAAACATTTATACATTTAAACTTGAAAAACATTAATTTTAAATAGAATTATTTTAAATACTAACTTCTTTTTAAATTTTAAATATATTTAAATATTTCATTCTTCAAAAATTAAATTAAAACTTTAGTAATATAAATAAAAATTTATATTATTATTTAAAAATGTATGGTTTGAAAAAACATAATTGTGTTTAAAATCTAAATATACTTCATTAAGATATTGTAAAGTGGTTAAAACATTTAAATACTATAGTAAAAATAAAATTTTAATATTTTTAATATTACTAATTAATATCTAATAAATCTTATATAAAAATATAAATTTTACCACATTTTCATCAATATTTGACCTAAATCCAACTATTCTCACCAAAATTCGGTTCATTTCAAAGCTAAAAGCAATTAATTCTTGGGTTGAACAAAATTGTTTATTCCCGCTAAAAATTCCTTCCAATTAACTGAATTTTGGCAAATTTTGATCCTATGAACAAACTTACTGGGGATAAAACTCCAATAAGATAACAACAATAGTTGTTAGAAAATATTAAAAAATAAAAATATCATTATAATATATCATTATATGAATTTTTTTTTAATTTTCCATTATTTGAAATATTTAAATATTTATTATTAAATATAAAATAAAACAATAATTTTATTATATGATTTTTTTAATTATTAAATATAAAAATATAACAATAAAAAACTTCTATATATTTAAAGTGGGCCTGTCTCACTTGAATTAAGCAGTAAAAGAATCTATATAGTTTGGGTGGTTGTTTAGTTGGCTTTACCACTCATACAACTTAATGTTGAGCTAGTTGTAAATTTATAAAATAAATAAAAAAATATAATATAAATTTCAAATTTTCATCACTATATCATTATTGGAGTAGTCTAACGAGTCGACGATTTCGCCCGGCATTAGACTACTCCGTCTACCCACTCCGTTAACTATCCCGTCCTCCGGAGTCCGGCAAATCCATCCAGCCAAGGGTCCCACATGAATATTTTTCTGAAAGCTATCGATCTATTCCTGCAAAATCAAGAAAATCAAAGCTCTATTTTCTACATTCTTCAATCATTTCAACTCTGTCGAAACCCCCTCCTTTGCTAATAAAACTCGGAACTTGTTTGAATATTCTGAGCATAGTAATTTTTTCGTCTAATATATGATAACAAACGTTTGTGGCTCATACCAGCATTTCCAAAACTTTCAACGTCTTGCCTTCCAGATGAAGCAAGCTTCAGTCTCCTTCGAGTTGCAAGCCACAAGCAAGCCACCAAGAACACCATGAGCAGGCCACCAAGGTTGATAAAGGTATGCAAGAATAGATCGATAGATTTCAGAAAAATATTCATGTGGGACCCTTGGCTGGATGGATTTGCCGAACTCCAGAGGGCGGGATAGTTAACGGAGTGGGTAGACGGAGTAGTCTAACGCCGGGCGAAATCGTCGACTCGTTAGACTACTCCTATCATTATTGTTTGTGCATGAGAATCCAAACCATTCATTAATATTTTCAACCACATCTGGTAACTCTTCACTAACCCAAGATACGTTTCAACTACCATTAATGAGACAATATAAGTTGACCATCACTTATAACAACTTTAAATTAATGCGACATGGTTCTTTTTATTATTTTCCTTTGTATGATGTGGTTTTTTTTATTTTCCTTAAAAATCCCATTTTAGACAGAGCAAGTGAACCCTGTGTAAATATTCCTCTTTGGAACAGTGACACCGAAGAAAGGCTTACCTAGGAAAAACACCCATGTCCCTCCTTGAGTAAGTTGCCTCCGCGACCATACAGGATGACATTTCACATACAACAATGAAACAAAATGGGACGAGTTTTCCTAGATACATTTAAAGTCGTAAATAAAAACATAGAATTATCAGGAAACTAAATATAAAAACATTATTGTATGCATAAAATATTGACAGAGCTACGAAGGTCCACATTTTTATTGCTGGTTGGAACCATGCCTAGAAATTCAATTTTCTTGTGCCTGTCAATAAATTTTTAATGACAGTTTCAAGTTTTTTGTGCCTATCATTTGATGGTTTAACCAATTTTACCGAGAGTCAATTTATTTTTAATATTATATATAAATGTGAGTAACTTTTTTTTATATTATATATAAATATGAGTAAAATATTTATATCGAAATTTACTAATTAAGTAAATTATAAAATTTTAAAGGAGAAAATTTTAAAGATTCTTGGAAAAATTTGAAGGCTCAGGGTAGAAGACTAATAATACAATTAGAAACACAAAATATAAATACAATACAATACACATTCAGGGAAATAGAGAAGTCTAGAATTTTTGTGTTCCTTGATTAACTGGAAATTAAGAGCAGCCCCAAAGATAACCCAGCACAATGGCCAATGATTGTTAGCTAAGTTTTAGTAGTTAACATATGTATTAAAAATTTTGATGGGTTACCTAAAGTCATAAACGTTCAAATATTATTTTACATGTCAATGTTGACCTGTTTATCAAAAACTTACATGCCAAATACGTGTAAAAATGAAAAAAAAAAACGTTCTATGAAACATCAAATTCCAGGCATGGCTGGAACACTATTGAACTCAGAAATAAGGAAAATATTGTCTTGTGTAAGTAGAGGAGAAATCTAAATGTTACCTTTTTTTAGAGTTGTTCTAATTGGACAGAAAGATAATGTGGGTCAAGGTTCGACCATGAAATTCAAAGCACAACCGAAATATCAAACAAAGAAAATGAACCCTCGAGACCCTTCTATCAAGTAAAAACCCTCTTACATCAACAATGAGGAAAATACATGAGATTTAAGGAAAACCTTCCACATAGATAGATTTTTCACATAACTCCACATAGATAGCTAATGCATGGTCACAACGCGTCTAGGACTGGTGTGTTAGGTGCAGATATTAAATGCTAAAGCTAAAGCTGAGTGTAACCTTTAAAGGCATTTTGACCCTGATAATTCTTATGTTTCATTGCTAGGGTCACACTTTGCATAATTGTATATAAAAGGAAATAACTAGCAATTGCCCCGAGGAGGTGCAATAATATGTCGATAAGGTGGTTGTTAGAAGGTAAAAGAAGACAAAAAATGAAACATTAAAATGAGGTAATGCAAGATTGAAATTAATACCACAAAAAAGGGAACACTTTAATTTATCAAAAGTTAGAGAATAGGCCAACTCAGAATAGATAACAAGTTTAGAGAACTTAACAGTTTTACAAAATAGCAAATAGGGCTTTCAAATATCATCACATTATACAGTGAAAGTCAACTTTGACGAGGGAGGGATATACCAGAACTGTTTGAATGATATTTTCCTCATAAACACCAGAATATACTGACTCTGTGTAGATCAAAAAGAATAATAAAGTTAATCAGTTTGTTACCCGAAAAAATTCTACATACAACATCAACTAATACCCAACACAAACAAGAAAATCTCATCTATATTCTTTGGAGATTCCATCATATTGCAACCTCAATATAACACTATGGAATTATGGGTTACTCCATAAAATATATTTGGGTTTTCCTATCAAAGCCAGACTCTAACAAACCAATAAAGTGACCAAACTACCTTCCATCGGTGAAGAGGAAAAACGTATATACACTTGTTGAATCTTTCCCAACGCCAAATAATTGTGTACAATTTTCTTCCTTTTCTTGAACCGTTTCATGACTCTAGAAAATCAATTGAACCTTATGAGGTGTCATCTAAATTTACCCTTGCCAATCTGTGAGAATTTGCCTCAAAGGCACTCCAATCTAAGTTTCCTTGCCATAGCAAAAGCTCCATCCTTGCTCAGATGAAGTACTTGTTCGATAAAACCACCTGAACTGTTATCAGATGATTCTTCGAGTGACAGGGATATATTTAAGTTTGGAAGAAGAAAACGATTTGGCACTGAATTTGTTGTCGTCACTATATCATGTGCCCTGGAACTGCTCATGTTTTCGTGGTGAGGAAACAAAAAAATTTCAATGCTTGGAAACCCCTCCTTTACTTGAACCGATGATGAATTCAAGTCAAGTTCCTCAGAACACTCTAATGCAACATGTTGTGCTAAATCAGAGGATATTTCTAGAGGCATGATTGGAAGTTTCGCTTCTTCCTTTCCAACACAAAATGCTAGCTGCAAAACTCAATAATAGATATCTTTAATACATTGACAGTGTTGCAATCTCCATTTGTACATGAGAAAAAACAGATAATGGAACAAAATTCATCTACTTACTGCATCCAACATGAACACACTGCCTTACAATTCCCGCGGATTAAAGTTTCATCTATGGTTTCATGTTATAGAACCCAAAGGAAGGGTACATGATATTTTATAGTAGATCAATATATTTCCCTTAAGAAGCTTCCTATCATTGCTTGGACTTAAAATAGCATTTCAATGGATGAATTTTCAAACCAACCATGGTGATGATACCTAGAGGCTATAACAATAATACGTACATTATGACATAGATGAAAAGACATGTGGTTCATTGTCTGACTTAAGTACATCACCTATTTACAGACTATAAGTTAGAGTTGTAATGTCAGACATCAAAATTTTGCTTCCTTGGGGCAGAAGCACTTTTGACGCAATGGGAAAACATCTCATTCATCATCTATGCACGTAACACCAAGTTGTCACATCTAACTTATCTAACACCTCTACGTTAAAAAACTTGAGTATAATGGTCCATTCAAAATCTACACGGCATGAGGACTTACGGTTTTATTTCCTCACAATATACTTTGTGATATTTCATAGTTACACTATTACACATGTATGATTCTTGACCTCTCTAGACTCTATATCTTTCTCTTTTAAACTATCACATTCTCGTCCCTTAACGTGCTATTAAGTCCTAGGCATTGGTTGAATACGATTATCATAGAAAGTGAATCTCCATCCACTCATAACTTAGTTAATCCAATACATCTTTTCCTTTATAATCTCCTCTTCTAATTCTTATTTTAAAATAGAACTCATTCGCGAGTCCACTATCCATTACCTTACCTCATTATTTTAAGTCTTATGAGTTGTAGTCAATTTATACTTCAATTTCAAATATCATTATATCTTGATTGGTATTATATGTTCACTATTATCTAAGAATATATATATTTCTTGGATTAACAATAAAAACTTTGTTAGAATAATCAACCCATAGTTAGCTACCTTAGACATTAATCAATCCAATTTTTGTCTTATTTGCCTAGTTTCCATATTCCACCTTATGCAAGTTGTCATCTACACATCCATAGTGGTCAAACTTGCTAATTTTGAGTCATGGAGCGCTTGGGAAACCTCCTAGAATCAAATCTGCTTTATTCCTGGCCTCCCTAGTGCATGTCTGTTTTTTCTGCTTTATTGCCTGCTTTTTCAGTGTTTTAAGGCAATTGGGAAAGTTTGACTAGGTGAAGTTAACTTGTTTTTTGTCCTCCACATCCTCCACTCTTTTCTCCTATGAAAAGCATGTATGATTTGTCCTTCCATCCACTATTAGCTTTCCTAATTGATTTTTCCAATTCGTGAGCTCCTAGACAGTTTTGGAAACTGCTTTATGCACCTATGGGGGAATTGCTTAGATTTAGTAAGCCTGCTTTTGACTAGATTCGAATGGAATATTCATGCATTCAAATACCTCATGTAATTATTTATTATGGCAGCCTATGACTTCACAGGGTTGGCTATTGTACACTTATTCAATACAGATTAGTGTTCTACTCCATTATTCAGTCTCCTTTGTGAGTAATTTGCATGTGTAATTGGCAATTGTTGTGAGTGTAATTGTTCTAACACATGGGTTCAATTTCCACATGGTATCAGAGCCTTTGTAGATCAATTTCTCTCCTTCCAATTTGTTTTGCAGGTTCGACATCATTGACTGGGAGCATTCTGCTGACTGACAAGACAATTTCTGAGCTATGGATCAATCTCATAAGATAATCTTGACTCCATTTAACTTCTTTGAATGGAAAGCACAGATGTAGATACTGTTGAGAGCGAAATTCCTCTACAGAGTGACTATGGCAACAGAAGCAGAGCCCAATGCAGCTACAGAGAAGATAAAATGGCACAACAGGAGGGATGAGGCCTATGGTCTCCTGTGTCTGAGCATATCTAGAGACCTCCTTTTCCATATTGATGGATTGACATCACCAAATGAAGTATGGGAGAAGCTTTTTGATCTCTTTGGAAAGACAGATGAGATGAGGGGACATCAAATTGAAAATGAATTGATCTCCCTAAGTCCCAATAGCTTTGAATCCCTGCAACTCTATTTTTCCAAGTTCAAAGCACTTGTTTTGTAGCTAAAACAATGTGGGATCGAAAAGAAGGATGATCGGCTGGTCTTAGCCATACTCTCAAAGCTTGGCCCTGACTATTCAGTGTTTGTTTCAACCTTCTATGCCACAAATTTGACAGCTTAATCTTGGAAGATGCCTAGCCTTGCAGATTTCATGGAATCTCTCACACAAGAACAAGATAAATTGGTGATGATGGGCACCATCAAACCATCCAAAGACCAAGCTCTGGTTGCTAGAGATTCGAGGGTGGATTCAAAAAGCAAGAAGAAAGATAAAAATCCACCTGAGCAAAAGAGAGACAAGAACAAGTCTCCGGAGGAGCCTCAAGGTTCCAAGAATAACTACCAAAAGAAGAATAACAGAGGAGAAATGAGCAAGTGTGCATACTGCAGTAAGGGAAATCATTCTGAGAGCTTCTGCATGAAGAAGCAAATAGAAATGCTGACCCAACTCCTGGAGAAGAATGGCATCTCCCTTCCAGACAGCTCAAAGAAGAGGGAAGGAGGATCAAGTTCAGAAGACAGAGAGAGAGTTCATGCATTGGTTATTGGCACATCAAGCTCACCTAGTTTCATCATTGATTCTAGAGCTTCAAGACATATGGTTTCGACCAAGGAGGAATTCACCTCACTTGACATGTCGAAAGGTCCACCAATAGTACTGGGAGATGACTCTCTCACTAAAATTTTGGGCAAAGGGAGGATTGATATTGATCATGGTAAGTTCAGCAATGTGTTGTATGTTCCAGGTCTTGCCTCTAACCTCTTATCAATGTATCAGATGACCCACACATGGTCTCCAAAGAAGGTCATATTCTCCCCTGATGAAGTTGAGATCACAGAGATCTCAAGTGGTAAATTCATTGCAAAAGGAGTTGCAAATCATACTTCGAAGGTATATATGTTCTCACACTTCCTACCCTACTCAAACCCCTCTGCTCTTCTGATTCATGATAATGAGGCAAGCAAGCTTTGGCATGAAATATTTGGCCACCTAAATTACAAGTATCTTTCTGATCTTAGTGAAAAAGAAATGGTCATAGGGTTACCAAAGATTAAATTTTCCAAAGGAGTCTGTCAAGGTTGCATCCTAGGAAAACACCCAAAGCATAAATTTGACAGAGCTAGTCATGAGAGAACCTCTGCACCTCTTGAGTTGATCCACAGTGATGTTGCTGGCCCATTCCCTCATATTTCCATGAGTCAGGCCAAATATGCATTGAATTTCATAGATGACGTTTCCAGGTATTGCTCGGTTTACTTCCTGAAACACAAGTCTGAAGTTTTTGGCCTCTTCAAAGTCTTTAAGGATTTGGTTGAAAACCAATCTAGGAGGAAAATCAAGGTCCTCAAATCTAACAATGGTGGTGAGTATGTCAAGTCAGATTTTATTCAATATTGTGCAGATGCAGGTATTCAGATGCAACATTCTATCTCTTACACACCACAGCAGAATGGTGGTGCTGAGAGGAAGAACATATCACTAAAAGAGATGGCAACATGCATCATGGAGGCTAAGACTTTGCCACCAAAGTACTGGGCCGAAGCTATAAATTGTGTAGCCTGTATTCAGAATAGGGTGCCTCATAAACATCTTGATGGTATGAATCCTTTTGAAGCATGGAGTGGGCACAAGCCAGATGTGACCCATTTCAAGATTTTTGGCTCAAGGGCTTGGGCTAGAATTCCAACAGAAAAGAGAAAGGCTTTGCAGCCCCAAATCCAAGAGTGTCTATTTGTTGGGTACTCTGAAGATTCAAAAGGGTACAAGCTGATCAATTTGAGCACAAACAAAGCCTTCATTGAAATGTGTGTTCAGTTTCAAGAAGAGCCCCTAGCAGCAGTAGAAGTTGGAGAATCCTCTTCACCACCAGAACCTCTGAATGTAAGTGAAGAGATAGTTGAACATGTTGATTCTGATATGTCTGATAATGATGATTTGATTGCAGATCCTAAAAAACCTACAAGGCCAAAATGGGTAGCCAAGACCATTCATGCAGCTGGAGAACTAGCTGGAAATCCTAATGACCCTAGGAGGACTAGATCTCAATTTGAGAGTGCTCTATGCATGAAAGATCCTATGTTTACTGAGAAATGCTATCTGTTGGTTGAATCAGATCCTCATACATATGAAGATGCAGCAGAAGATCCAAGATGGCAAGCAGCCATGAAGGAAGAGTTCAGCTCACTCCAGAAGAGCAACACTTGGGAGCTGGTTGATCTTCCCCCAGGGAGGAAGCTAGTTCAGTGTAAGTAGGTGTACAAGACCAAATTTGCTGCTGATGGTTCACCTCTAAAGTACAAGGCCATATTGGTAGCCAAGGGATACTCACAGGTTCATGGAATAGACTACAATGAGACCTTTGCACCAGTGGCAAAGATGGACTCCATTAGGCTAGCCTTAGCCATTGCAGCTTCAAAGCAATGGGAAGTACATCACATGGATGTGAAGTGTGCTTTCCTGAATGTATATCTCACTGAAGAGATATAAATTTAGCAGCCTCAAGGATTTGCTACTAACCCATCTCTTGTGTGCAGGCTAAAGAAGTCATTGTATGGGCTTAAGCAAGCCCCCAAGGCTTGGTATGCCAAGATTGATAGCTTTTTGCTATCACTGAATTTTGTTCGATGAAAATCAGATCCAAATGTCTATTTGAAGCTGATTAATGGTTCATTAATGATCATTTTTGTATATGTTGATGACCTTCTCATTACAGGAAGCTCAAAGGATGAAATTGCTTCCTTGAAGGATGCAATGAACCATGCCTTCTCCATGACAGATTTGGGGCTATTGAGCCAATTATTGGGGCTTGAGATTGCTCAAACCAGAGTTGGAATCAAGTTGCACCAATCCAATTATGCCTTGGATTTTCTGAACAAATTCAGAATGAAGGATTGCAAGCCAAGCAAGAGTCCTTTCCTTTCAGGAGTGAAGCTTGAAGAAGCTGATTCTTCACCTATGGTAAACAATACACTGTATAGGCAATTGATTGGATGTTTGTTGTATATTACACATACTAGACCTGATATTTCTTATGTATTAAGTGTGGCTTATAGATACATGGATCAGCCTCATGAGATCCATTGGAAAGTAGCCAAAAGGATCCTTAACTTTGTTCAGGGAACAAGGACACATGGGATCTTCTATAAAGCTAAATATGATCTTGATTTGATTGGGTTTACTGACAGTGATTGGGCAGGTGACAGCACAAATCGAAAGTCAACATCAGGATATGTGTTCATGCTTGCATAAGGTCCAATCAGCTGGTCAAGCAAGAAACAGAGTGCCATTGCACTCTCATCTACAGAAGCAGAGTACAGAGGAGTTGTAAATGCAGCAACTCAATGTTTATGGTTGCAGGGGTTACTTGGAGAGTGTCACTTCGAATCAGAATACTCAACTACTATCTACTATGATAATCAGAGTACCATTCGAATCTGCAATGATCCAGTTCAGAAGCATAGAACCAAACACATTGAGATCCATATGCTGCACTACATCAGACAGCTTGTGCATGATGGCACCATTCACCTACTCTTCTGTTCATCTTCAGAACAAGTAGCTGATATCTTCACCAAAGTTTTTTGTGAGAAGACATTCAACAATCTCAAATCACTACTGGGGATTGCTGATCATGCTGTGAAGCATGAGTGATGACAAGATTTCCAAATTTTGTTTTACAGTCCATGTTTAAGGGAGGATTTTCCCACTGGGTTTTTTCCTCTTTCCTTGGTTAAATGGACATGCAGTATGTAAAGGGTGACTAAGCCTTGTTGCTAGTCCCTATAATTTTCTGATATATTACTCATAATTCAGGCTTAAGGGGGGGTGTTAGAATAATCAACCCATAGTTAGCTACCTTAGACATTAATTAATCCAATTTTTGTCTTATTTGCCTAGTTTCCATATTCCACCTTATGCAAGTTGTCATCTACACATCCATAGTGGTAAAACTTGCTAATTTTGAGTCATGGAGCGCTTGGGAAACCTCCTAGAATCAAATCTTCTTTATTCCTGGCCTCCCTAGCGCATGTCTGCTTTTTCAACTTTATTGCCTACTTTTTCAGTGTTTTAAGGCAATTGGGAAAGTTTGACTAGGTGAAGTTAACTTGTTTTTTTTCCTCCACATCCTCCACTCTTTTCTCCTATGAAAAGCATGTATGAGTTGTCTTTCCATCCACTATTAGCTTTCCTAATTGTTTTTTCCAATTCGTGAGCTCCTAGACAGTTTTGGAAACTGCTTTATGCACCTATGGGGGATTTGCTTAGATTTAGTAAGCCTGCTTTTGACTAGATTCAAATGGCATTTTCATGCATTCGAATCACTCATGTAATTATTTATTTTGGCAGCCTATGAATTCACAGGTTTGGCTATTGTACACTTATTCAATACAGATTAGTGTTCTGCTCCATTATTCAGTCTCCTTTGTGAGTAATTTGCATGTGTAATTGGCAATTGTTGTGAGTGTAATTGTTCTAACACCTGGGTTCAATTTACACAAACTTTTGACTTCGTTTCATTATTACCAAAAATGTGATTAAATCCAAACACACTTAATGTGATGTGGAGGGCATTCTTTGTTGTAGCTAAGGGAGAACATTCTCCTTGTCAACAGCATTATCACATGGCACATAAATGTTTGAGAATCAATTCCTTATAGTGATTCATTATTGTGATCTATAATTCCTACTCGTTAATTATTACACCCTTACTTGCTTTTCCTTAAAACTGTAAAAACTGTAATTCATAATCTCGCATTGATGCCAATATTATTATTGTTCTTCCCATTCCTTAAGAACAATGGTTCAACGAAACTGAAGCAAATCACAAACAACAATCATTATTTATATTGGAAAGAAGACATCATATTAAGGTTTTGATTCAGGTGCTAGAGGTCAAATAATTTCAGGGAGCACTCCAAAATGGGTAGTGTCTAAGGAATCTATATAATTAATTTTTTGCTCCAAGCATTATTTCAACTTCCAATTTTCTCTATTACAATAAAGAGCTATTGTTTTCTCCCTTCCTAATTTTTAATGCAAACTATTGCCTCAAATGAAAATATATAAATCCCTGATACCATGGATTTCACATTGCTTATCCCGACAAGGAAAAGTGATCAATTCCTTGTCCTATTTCTCACATCTCCAACACCAGAATGAAACAATTGGATTTAAATCCGTGAAAGGAGATCTATAATGATACATGCAAACAATGAAAGGAAAGAATTGCTTGCCCTCTATGTATAACACAAGATTGCTCCTCAAATAAACAATAACTCTAAGGTGACCAGTGGAAATGACACAGTGATTCCAGTCATCAATCTGTAACCAAAATCTCTATAACCTTGTTATAGCATTCAATCTCCAGTTTTTTATGACCAAGCCAGAAAGTTATTTGCATTTATGTTAGAAAAAAAATTCCAGCTTACACCTATTAGGTGTAGCTCCTACAACAAAGCTCAATACCTGGCTACCATACTCATTTAGAGAATGAAATTTCCTAGGGAAGCAAATCTCCCGAAACTCCTCCACTGTAGGACAAGATTATAAAAAAGTGCAGAGTTCTCTCGAGCAAAGCATATGGCATTCACAAATGAGCAATATTAACTCCTGAACAACTGAAGTGGCAATGTAGCTGTGTCTGAAACAAAGGTATGAACTGCTTTTGCTTGGCCATTGCAACTTGACAGATTCCAATTTTATTATGTGCAGCTAGAGCTGAACAGCATTAGGAATCTTTGCATCCAACTATAAGAAATGTTTCAATTATCTTCTTCAATAAGCAACCTTTTACAGGCCTCATAGCACATAAAGGATATACCCACAGCTGGGACCAACTTCATGCAACTTGGACCTAAGCCCTTGTATAGACAAGGCAGACCTTTTTTTCAAGTATACTAGATAATGCATGGAATAGATTATTATATACATGTCTTCCACTGAGAGCACCTACTTGCATTTTTTTTCTTGCAAATTCCAGAGGAAACGTGGCACTACTTGCAACAGAACCTGCTACAGATCCAATAAAAAGGGTTGCTAGATCCTATTTGTTGTTCTTTAGAAAGTTTCCTATAAAGTTTTTGTAGCGTTTCATATGCAAAATAGTTTGTTGCAACATAAGGAAAAACACCTATCAAACTTGGTGTGAGACCCCTATAAAGTTCCTGGGGACCTTATTCCTGAATGATTTTAATAAATGCATCTACAAGATTATCATAGATGCCTCTCTTCAACCATAAATAAGGAAAACCAAAGTTATTTGCTTTTACACGTAGATTTAAAAGGAACATCTAAATTTTACTCTAAGACACAGATTTGCATGTAAAACTTTTTCAATGCTACACAGAAAATATCATAGGAAACAGTTTTGGGAAAAGTGTGTGGTATATTTATATTTTAATTAGTACCCAATTTATCGAGTGAACATTGTGCCCATCATTGAGAGGAACAGTTGAAGTAACGTAGAATAATTTCATAACTGAGAGAAAAGCACTGAATATATATATAGGAATAACCAGGGTAACCGGAAGAAGAAAGACAAGAGAGCAATTGATTATAATGATTAATAATAAAAAATCAGTGAATGGAACAAAAGAAAAAGTTCCCAATGAGAGGAGAAAATCAATTAATTTGAAAATAGTTAATAAAGTGAACGAAAGAATAATACTAAATCAGTCAAATGAAAAGAATAAAATAAAGAGACGAAGTTGAAAGGAAGAGGAGAAAATAAAGGAACTCAATTAATTATAAAATGATAAATAAGTGAGCTAATGAATTAAATAAAATAAGGAATTAAATAAAATCAATAGAAAGGATGAGGAAGGTCAAATTGAAAAGAAAGTAAAATCTCAAAGAAAGAATTGGCATAGAGAGCAATCAAGAGTCCAATGGAGGATAATAGATTGAAACATAGGGAGAGAAAAGAGGGAAAAGAACCATAAAACAATAAAGAAGAGGGAGAGCAAAGAAAAGAATAAGGGGTTAAGCTCTAGGAAAAGGGTACAGAGACAGTGAATGATAGATTGCCAGGATTGGCTCAGATTGTAGACATATTTCCGAGCGATGTTAAATGGGTTTTATTAATTCAAGTTCAATCACTTCTCTAATGGGTCTAGTAAAGAACTGTTGGGTTTGGGCAAAATATTTAGTTTATTCAAAAAAAATAATGCTTCTTGGTTTTGCAGATTTGGAGATCTGGTTATGAATCATGATTAGTATCCACGATATGTTCTTTAACTATCTTCTTTTATGGTTTAACTGGTTCGGCCAATGTATAAAACACCACATATGGAATTTCATAAACACCTTGGTTAAGAAAAGGCTCATATTTCTCTTTTACACTTTTTAAGATATTCCTGAGCATTATGTGGGGTTTATAAATGGTTTAGATCTTTTTTTTGTGAATTTTCAATTTTGGATATTTTGTCTATGACTCCTTGCATAAAGGGTAGATAGGCTTGCGTGATAGCAATTTGGGATTTGCAGCAAGGGTGCAATCTAGGATAGATGGATTTCTAGAATGCTCTTTACATTTGAGCATTGGAGTAGACATTAGACAGGAGGGATCTTCTAAGATGGGGATTTTCAATATTTAAACGGTTAATTTCTGAGATGCAAAGAGCTCTCATGACAATAGTATCGAGGACAACAATTTTTTGAGAATAGGCATGAAGGTATCTGTCTTCGTGGGTATTCATCCAATACACTTGGTGGGAAATGGTATAGTCTAATGTTTTAGTGATCGGAGCATACAAAACATACTTCAAGATACTTAAGATTCAGTATTCATCCTAAATCAAAATTTCATAATGAAGATACCTGAATGGTCATTCGAGTCTTCAACAACTCCAGAGGATATGGAAATAATGTAGAGCAGACTACTATAGATGCTCCAGCAATAGAGGAGACAGAAAAAGGAATACGAGGTGGCTCTCCTAGTTTGGGGGTCAAGAACTTCTTCACTGTATCATATGAAAAATGCTGAAAAATCACCATTATACTACAATGCATGAGTCTAGACATGAGAATCAGCCAAAGAAGAACAAACAAATGAGACACTACATAAAAATACTAGTTTAGAAGCACCTAAAATCTCTACTAAAATTACTAACCTTTTTCAAAGGACAGATTACATACAAATCTATATTAAAAATTGTGCTTTCCCTTTAGAATAAAGATGAGCAAACATAATTCATTTAAAGTATAGCTAGTTTTAGAAATGAACACAAGAAATTTGAAGGAAGTTCTTTCTATAAACACAAGCCTATAGTACATAGGGATGAATTAAGAAAAAATGAAACTATTGCATTTGAAATTTTTAGACTATCTTGCTTCAATACATTTACAAAAGTCATTTTTATGATCAGACATTTGTTTAAAAGAATAGCCTTCTACAAAAATTGCAAATAAGTTGCAATCCAAATAGCAGAAAATCGTTGCTACACAGAAGAGTACAAGTTGAAAAATATCTTGATAAATCCATACTTGTTTATAAATATTTGAATGCTTTTGCAGTGAGAAGTTTAAGGACATATCCTCGTGGGTATAAATAGGTGGAAAACCTTTCTTTCTCATACATAAATAATAAATACTAGATGAAGGTTCTAATAAAAATAATCTAATATATAATTCTAAATATTTCAGGCAAACATGATTAAAATTTGACATCTTACATGTAAAATTTGGGAAAATATCTAAGAATAAAATTTGTGATTTAAGAAATTTATTGGGGGAAGAATTTTGTCCATAATTTTACAATTTACAGAAATACAGACCCTATATAAGACTCAATGACCTACCTACCTCTATTCACTTTGATGTCCAATATGTCAGTGTCTTCACCCTTTGTCTTTCTCATCTTTTATGTCCTATTACCCTCTTTTCTTCCCTTAAAACAATCACAGCCAGATATTAAATTTGGGACATCACAACAAACATGTCCATCACCAGACCACCCATCACAACAAACATGTCCATTCCCCTCATATATACCCCATGAACTACTAGTTTGATGAAGAATATAAGATGTCATTAATATCTTCATTTGGTCCTTAGTCATGACACCCTTTCATTCCATCCACATGAAATAAATATATGCATTTCCTCCAATATCATAAACGTGGCTTTCTTGCATCAAAGAGGTGCAAGCTTAGCTTAATCCTCCACATTTACTTCGAACATTTGACACACCCTCCTTGAAAAGGCCCCTCTCTTGAAGAAGTTATTAAAGCTCTTTGGGCCACAAGTTCGAGGAAAGCAATTGATGGGGAAGGCCTTCTGGCCAAATTTATCATGCATGGTATGGGGATTCGTGTATCTAACATTGTCAATCTCTTCAATGAGATTGTTTGCAAGGATTTTCCCCCTTATTGATCATGGCACATCATCCAAATTATTTTCAAATTAGGGAACAAATCTCATCCAAACAATTACAAGACCACCATGATTAGGCACACCTTAGCTAAACTTTATGCCATGAATATGATATGTGATTATCAAATCATTTTGAGAGGAACAAACTCAAGGCTATAAAATGCAAAAAGGCTTCAGGAATAACCACCTAGAATGAGGAACAAATGGATGCACTTTCAAATAAACACTATGCTAATAGGAAATGATGGGTACTAAGATGAGAAGCAACCTCAATACTGCAAGGATCAGTAAATAAGATTATGGAAAACATAGATGTATATCAAAATAAAACCATTATCAATCGGGGAAAGAATTATCACCTACAAACGAGAAACATAGGTATCTAAATCTATCAAACTACAATCGATAGAAAAGGAGAGAAGACATGAAGGACTGCAGGAACCAGATTTGTTTCTGTCAATTTCTTGTATTTTACTAAGAAACAAGTTTCTTACATTCTCTAAGCGCAAATCAATGAAAGACTGCTTCAGTTGCTTTCTCTGTAGACATTTTGACGTCCTCTGATTTATTTATGCTAGAGTCCTATCTTCAAACCTTAGCCATTTTAACCCAAACTAAAATATAACTGCCTTGATATGAGCGGCATTCTCTTTTCCAATAGAGAATGAAGTCAATTAAAGTGTTGGATGTACTAGGCAGAGAAGTCTGCATCTTGAGTACTGATTAAATGATATGGGGATTTCTTCAAAATACATATTTAAGCCACCAACAAGCAAAATGCTGAGGAAGAATGTGAATCAACTTTAGATAGATTAATCCTCCATGGTATATCAGTATGTACAATATTCATGGCACAAAACAGGGGGCAATGCCCGCTTCTATAAAATAACATTCCTTTACTTTTCACTTTTTTACACCGTGCTTTTGTGGTTTTTACTTATGAATCTTATTTGCTCTGTTTTATATCAAGTCCCTTAGATCCTGTGTAATATACCCACCTTCCTTCATAGCAATATCAAGGGATAAAGTAGAGAAAATATACCTTTTTAATTGATGATAAAGAAGGATTAAAAAAAACAGATATGAATTGTTATGCCTTCAAGCAAACAAAAGATTTTAAATCATGTAACTTAACTTTAAGAAACTTCAATCATATCAATGGCTATTGTGGTTTTGGATTTGACGGTGTCTAAAAGTTTCACAAGATAGAAGGACTGTAGATGCAACTCGGTAAGAGAGAATTATCTCTTTTCCAAAAACTCGGTATACCTTAAAACTCCATGTATCAATCCAATATGAATTGATAAACAAGTACACAATAAAACCCCAAAACCTACTGTCTATATATGTTTCGATTTGACAACTTGAAAATAAAAAGAGCACATAAAGAAAACTGATAATGAAATCAAGGAAAGGAAAATTGAACCTTTATCTTCTCCCCATCCACAATTTTGATTTTCAATGTAATAATAAATCTGTAACTGAGTGAATTCTACCAGACAAAACAAGGGATCACAATCCCATAGAAATCATGTTTATAATCTAAAAGAAAAATTGGTAAGAGTTTTAACGATATCTATGCCAAACCAATATTCTCAACTTTTAATATTTATGCATCAAACTGGAAAAAAGAAACATGAATTCAACTTATTTATAAACTGTGCAAACATGATTTAATCCAATATCATGAATTCTGTAGATTGGCCATAACTCATCCAACGATATATGTGTGGGGGGCGGGGGTGGTGTATTTGCAAACAACAACTGCAATTTCATGCTATAATCCATTGTTTTTTGGGCCACTACGCAGGTATCTCCATGCAATCAATGCAGTCAAGTTTGGCTCTTAAGCATTCCAAAGTCAGCATGGAGAATGTAGGTGAGATCTTTTTGGGGCTAAGCCTGTTGGGTTACCGGTGCTTTTCACAAGATTCTTGAGTAAGGGGGGTGGAAATCAATGGACAGGATTCTTGAGTAAAGGGGGTGGAAATCAATGGACAAGATTCTTCAGTAAGGGTGTAATTATACAACCGGTTGGGAAATCAATCAATGGAAGTTCTATGAATTATGTGAATTGTGACCTTGTGGATTGCAGCTTCATAAAGTTTAGCTCAACACTATGAATTCCAACTCTGTATTTTGTAAGTGGCAGGAGTTAGAGAAAATATTGAAACAACCCAATGCGTGTTGCGGTTGAGAGTAAAAAATCGAAGGGAACTTGTCATCCTGCCAAAGGTGTTGGACAAGCATCAACAGCTAATTTAGAGAAGGAAAAGAGACTCTGAAATTCCAGCCTTTCGCGTCAACATTGTCCACTCAAGTTTCATTTGTGCTTGTTTCTCTGCTATTGGACCAAGGAAATAAACACCTATTGGAACTATTGAGATGGAAATTAAGGAAATAAAGTTGTTGACCTCCTATAAAAGGGTTGTTGCCCGCTAGGATGATGTCTAGCCAAAGGGATATTGGGGATGTCCAGCTACGAGGAGTAGTATTGGACTATGGCCAGAGGTTGCACGAGAAGATAGTGCTTCTTTGATGTTGCTTATAAGGTAGGATTTTCATGTGTTTCCATTGAATCTCAACAATCAAATATACCAGCAGAGAATAAGGATACCCTAAAAGAGAATATGCCCAATGGTGGATCAAATAAAGTTATTGTTTTACTTACAGAATCATAGGCTTCAAGAAGAACAAGATCCAAAGTTGCATCTATAACTGCTAATGCAACACCTCTCTCTGCAAGACAAACTGCTACATATTTCATCTGTATTCTATCAACGTTTTTAAGCCAATCATGAGAGAGAGGATCAAATACAACTATCTCATCAAGTCTATTTAACAGCTCTGGCCTAAAATGTCTTCTAACCTGCAACAACATTCAAAGAAAAACGTGTCAAAACACCACAGTCATCTTCATGATACTTGTATGAAAAATATGCACACAAAGTCCAAAAAATGAACGGACATACTTCTTGCATAACATTTTCTTTTGCATCTTTTATCGTTGTGTCCCTGGATAATGCAGCAAGCAAGTGCTCTACTTCAAGGTTAGATGTCATGATAATGACTATGTTTGAGATGCTAACTGTGTGACCTTGTCCATCTGTAAGTCTACCATCATCAAGCAATTGAAGAAAAGTGTTGAAGACTGAATTGTGTGCCTTCTCAACTTCATCAAAAAGTACAACACTATAAGGCCGTCTTCTTACTACTTCTGTAAGTTGTCCTCCTTCTTCATAACCGACATAACTGTCATTTCAAATTTAGCCACGTTGATCCATTTTAATTCATTTTAATTCAATGCAACAACAAATTAAGTTTAATAAAAAAATCCAAAAGTAGTTTGTTGCTGTCAACCAATCTTAATTAAAAACATTTAGTTGTTCACATACCCAGGTGGTGCACCTATGAGCCTTGAAACTGAATGTTGCTCCATATATTTAGGCATATCAATCCGAACCAGCAGATTTCCTTCATCGAACAACTGAGCTACCAGAGCCTTTGCAAGTTCAGTTTTTCCAACTCCAATGGGCCCCAGGAATAGGAAAAATCCAGTTGGTTGTTCAATCCTTCCAAGTCCAGCCCGTGATCTTAACACAGCTTCAGCAATAGCTTGAATAGCCTCATCTTTTCCAACTACTCTTTCATGCAACCTGTCCCCCAAACCAATTAGTCGCTCCTTCTCATTCTGGCCAATTCTTGTGAGAGGGATACCAGTCCAATGACTCACAACCTGCATGCATCACATAATCATATATCCAAAGAAACACCCACTATAGCTATCATACCTGGACAAGATAAACTATGTCAATCATATTAAATGGAAGGTATGTGTAGATACTTAAAATTCAAACTTCTAACGTACCTCTGCAATCTGCTCAGGTCCCACAATTTCGGTTAACATTATATTTTCTCCCATCCCAGCTTCATGTTTAGCAATTGCAACCTCTAATTATTGAAGGGCCCCATATCAAAGATCAGCAACTCGTGCCAAATCCATCCTATGCTCTACTTCTTGCAGAGTAAACAACAATTCCTCACGTTTCTGCTTTAGCCATCGGATTTCATCCACTCTCTATTTTTCCTTTTCGTATTTCATTTTCAATGGTTGCAAATTATCTCTCAAATCATCAAGCTCCTTTTGAACCTATCATAATCAAAAGAGGAAAACAATTAGGTATTCGTACAGACTATCATACTAAAAGCTTGGGTTCTCACCGAAAAATAATTTTCACTGTTAAAACAACAGTGAACACCCCTACATCATAATTTTCAATACACATATTTACATCAGCGCATCCCCGTCATAATAAAAATGCCTACAAATTGATCAACAAGACAGCCAAAAAATAATTGCAACAAAGTAATCTCAAAGCACTAACCTCAACCAATTGAGCTTTACTAACTTTATCTTTCTCCTTTTCAAGGGCATGCAACTCAACTTCCAATTGAATCCTTTTTATTTTAAGGGTATCAATTTATTCAGGTTGACTATTTAGTTGCACTCTTATATTTGCACATGCCTCATCTACCAGATCAATTGCTTTTTCTGGAAGATGCCACCCTATTCAATCAAACGGAATACAAATAATTTTCACAAAATTTGAAAGGAGTTAAAAACTGAGTTACACACAAGATTGTACCATCTATGCTTAAGTAATAAACACCATTTTTGGTATCATTCCTACATACTATAGTTCATTCTACCTATTATACCAAAATGCACAACTTACCTGTAATGTATCTACTTGATAATTGGGCAGCAACCACAAGCACTCTGTCCAATATTCTAACACCGTGATGACCTTCATACTTTTCCTTTAAACCACAAAGGATACTAATAGTGTCTGGAACACTAGGTTCAGCCATGTACACCTGCTCCCAATCGTCAATAGCAACAAATTTACTTAGACAAAGCACTAAAAGAGTATAAACAGCTAAATGAATACTTCCAATAACTCACCTGCTAGAATCGTAGCTCAAATGCAGCATATTTCTCCACATACTTTCAGTACTCTTCCAGAGTAGTTTCTCCAATGCACCTAAGTTGGCCCCTAGCAAGCATCGGTTTGAATAAATTGGCAGCATCCATTGAACCCTCAGCACGCCCTAAAAACAAAATTCAATCCTACATGATCACTCAACAACCAAACCCTAAAACCAATGATTTAAAAGGATCATTAATTTAGGTTAATAATGTATATAATTATTGCTTGAACAAAGAGTTTAACCATAGGAAAACTAAGGAGGGTTTTCTTACCAGCACCCAGAACCAGATGAATTTCTCCAATAAAGAGAATAACTTTTCCTTTTGCATCTTCTACCTCTTTCAATACAGATTTCGGTCTTTCTTCAAATTCACCCCTATATTTGGCACCAGCCACTAGGGCTCCCATATCCAAGGCTATCAACCTCACATCTGACAAATTGTTGTATAAGATCATTTGAAAACCAAAAAAGAAAACAAATTAGCTTCTCGGCAATCTTGAAAATTGAAATAGTCCACCAAAACACTGTATGCACACCCTCACCCACACTTAACCAATTTCACAAAGGAAACCTACAAACTAAAATTTGCAAACAATGGAAATATATGAATATATGCAAAACAACTTGCCTTGGTACATCTCCTCTAATGATTCTTTGCGCCAGACCTTCAACCACAGTTGTTTTTCCAACACCTGGCTCTCCAATAAGCACAGGATTGTTCTTAGTCCTCCGAGACAAAATTCTAATAACTCTCTATATTTCTTCATCTCTACCAATGACGGGATCAAGCTTCCCAGCATCTTCAACCAAATCACAGCCATATGTTTTCAAGGCCTGGAAATTAGTATCAACAGACGTAGTATCTATCGTTTTTCCCTGTCCTCTGAGCTTCTCCACTTCATATTTCACTCTGGCTAAACTTACACCTGCATCTCTGAAGCAATCTGAAACCTGAGAGTCTTCTAACATTTCAAGAATTATATGATCTAATGCTAAGTGGTTTTCCCCCTTTCTTTTTTTATCTAAGGATAGAAAGTAACATTGGGCACTTCCATCACCTACCTTACCTTCCTGAATGGCTCAATCAGGTCCCTCTCCCTGAAATTCTATCTATCTACCTTCCTTCTGTGACCTGGATGGACAGCTTCCCGAATTTCAATTCTGCTCCTCCATGGCCTGCAAATGGTACTGTGGTGAAATTGATGGAAGGTACCTTGGTGAAATTTATGGAAGCTGATGGGAGTGATCCCTCTCTATCTGTTTGAGATTGGATGGTGGGAGTGTGCCCTCTCTTGCCACAGTCTTCGAATCCTTCAATGTTGTTTAGTATAGTCCTTCAGACTCTCATCCTTCTCATCCTCATTGTTGCTTCCCATCTCCTATCGAATGTCCTCTTCACCTTTTGGGCTCTCTTCCTTCACAAAATACCACAAAAAGAAGTTAGAAAAATAGACCTTGCTACCTTTAAAGGATTTTATGCTTTCATCACATGGTCTATCGTTCGAACCGAACCTTATGACCTCCACACTACTGCACAGAAATACCTTTCTCCTGCTTCACTTCCTGCACAAGGTGCACTGAGATAGTCCTCCTGAAGAGCTTGAACCCGGGATCGAATACCTTCTCATCATCATGCCCACGAATTCCCTCATCACCATTCCTACAAACTACCACACAATCCTTCGACATCGTAAATGGAAAAATAAAATCGTTCCTCTCGAAAATCCCAATCCCAAAACTGCAAATATCCTCACAATTCACCCTGTTCTACTCAAGCTTCCCATTTCCATCAACAAATCTTTGTTTTTTTCCTTCCAAAAACCCACCTGCAAATCCTAAAACAGATGTAGACATAGTGAAAATCGAGAAGGAGGAACCGGTGGTGAGATGCAAGGAGGGGAAACAATTGATGAAGGAGTCGGTGGGGGCCCGTAATTCCTTTGTTGCTGTGCATTCGGTGTATATAACATTGCTCAAGAACATAGGGGTCGCATTGAACGACTATGGATAGGGCGAGTCGACTGAAACCCCGAATCACAGTTTCGCTCCCACTGCCTTCTCGGCAAACCGCTGCCCCCTCCCTCGCCAAACAAGTGCTTCTACCTGAATCGCTATGCTAGTTGTAAACCTTCTCTAAAACCTTACACGTGGCAACTTGTCATTCGCAGGAGGGACTTACACGTGGCAACTTGTCATTCACAGGAGGGACAACTAAGTGAATAGTGTTTTTTTTAAAGAATTTCAGAGAAAAACGTCTATCGATGTAATTATTAGTTTTGACCCCAATAATTAGTTTTATTGTGATGGTATTCATATCCTAATTGATAATGTACAAACTTCAATGTAGAAATTAAGCAAGTGTTGACCTCGATGCATTCAAGTGAACCTTGTTAGGGATCCTATTTCAACTTATGTAACCATTTATACTTGCATTTCAAAGGACATGTTTTAGCATGATTTGCTAAGTACGTCCCCTCCTTGTAGTCCTACATTGCCATGGAATCATTTAACCTTGTAAAAGTTTAAAAAACAAAACATAAACTATGGAAGCCCAATGTTAACTCAAACAACGAGGAAGCAATATAATAAGGGTTGAGAACCTTTCACGAAAGGAAATATTAATATATGATATCAAGGAATATGAAAATATAGTTGGGCCAACAAACAGTTATATTAGATCTTTTTCTTCTATAAAATCAAAATGGAAACAACGATAAGAAAACTAGAAGAATAATATTAGTCCATTATAAATAGATAGGATGGAAGGAAGTAAAATATTTATGTTCAGACAAGCTATGGAGTAACTGTCAGAAGAATGGAAAACAAACCATATCATTTTAGTCAAGAATGTTCAATTCATGTTTTATATACATATATTTGTATGTATATTTTTTCTTTAAAAATAAATAATAATCATTATTCAAGTACCCATATAGGTTTGGCACCTATTTTCCTAGGATCTTAAATGACTTCTTTTAATAGTAGTTTGAATATTAGAGTCTAATGACAAATAAATATATATGTTATGAGAGTTACTATGAAAATTCTCGCTTTGGTTAATGACATGGAAAATATAGAAGAAGAGAACAACCCTTTTAGATTGGCATAATATAAATGACATGTGAGGACCTTTAAACCGCCACAAGCAAACCCTGAAAACAATGTGGGATAAACAATGGAAGGAGAGGAGAGGATATTTTATTTTCAAACAAATGCTTCCAAGTGACCACAAGTTGATTCATCCTACCTTTTTAGTACACTAACACACACACACACACCCACTAGGATGAACACACTAAGGAAAATAGGGAAGATTCCAAGTGCATAACATATTGGTCTCATAACCGATATTATTGTGTATTAGTAGTATGTACCACTCTACTATGAACACCCCTGTTGTTATAATGGAATGGAAGGACCTTAAACAACCATTTGGAAGAACCTTTTTTCATGTACTTAGAACTATTAGTGAGGTTTACCTTTTCATATTTCACATAGTGAGATTATTAGTAAGCTATGGTCTTGGTTTTGGTTGAAAGTATCACAAGATTTCAATGTTAGTGTGTTTCCTTTCATGCAAAGTATTAAAAGAAAGTTATTTTTAATTGAGTCCTTTAAATATCTACTAGAAAGAAGTCATATTGCAAAAAAATTATTTCTTGTTGCCTCACACATTGACAAGCTGAAAGATATTAGGACTAAGGAAATGATGTCACCAAAAATTACAAAAAATAATTCTTTGAAAAATAATAAAAAACATATCACACAAAACTAAGAGACTATACAGTTACATAAAATATCTAATCGAATATATATATATATATATATATTCGAATAAAAAACTAGATATAAATATTCATATTGACTTAGGTATTATATTGAATAAGCATTCTTCTACCTAGATTTTACATTGAAAAACTCTCTAATCATATTGACTTAGGCATTTCTATTAAAAAATGAGAAATTAGTGTATGTATTAATTTATGATATTATTATATGTATTAATGTAATATACATCTATTTTAGTATATTTATGATTGTTAAAGTGTGCATTGAATTAATGTGGCTATATTTTTCATTGACATACATATTGATTTGGCTATCTATATAAAATAAATGTACATTCTCTCTCTCTCTCTCTCTCTCTCTCTCTCTCTCTCTCTCTCTCTCTCTCTCTCTCTCTCTCTCTCTCGCTATATATATATCAGGGTTAAACTTCGAATTAATATTATAATAAATAGTTAAACTATGAAGCATTGTGGAAATGTAAACGGATAAACATTATGGTTTATGCACATTACTATTTTACAATTTCAAAGAAACATGACACTACCACAACAAATCCTACCAAATATTCCCAACAATTTCAGAACTCATAATTATATATCTTAACAATTGTTTAATTGATTACTAAACACAACCAGAACAAAAGATGAGTTAAAGACGGTTTGGGAAGTCTAAATTATCAACCAAATATTAAATGAAAGACAACATAATTAATTATCATATATATGTATCATCGAAATCCTATCTATACATATTGGTATTGACTTAAGTATCTATATTAAGCAAACATTCTTTTGACTATCCTTTTCATTAAAATACTATGTATAGATATTGACTTAGGCATCTATATGAAACAAATGTGAAATTGCTAAACTATGACATTAGTATATTCATGATTTTTAATTTATGCATTGAATTAATTTGGGTAGATTTTCCTTAAAAGTACTATATATACATATTGACGTAAACATTTCTATTAGATAAATGTGGAATCGATGAGCTCTGAAATTAGGATACTAATGATTGTTAAAGTGTGCATTGAATCAATGTGGCTATATTTTTGCATGTAATATTAAGACTACATCCTAATATATATGGTTCAAGATTAACAGTTCAATTTTTCAAATTTGCAATTTGTGAATACGATTCAATTGTGCTTTTTCTCACAAGGATTAAATGCACGATCGAATCATATTCATAAATTGTAAATTTAAGAATACAATTTGAGAGATATGTGCCCCAATGTAAGGAGTCAAGAGACATGTGCTAAACCAATTGGTTAGGCCCCTCTTACGGTATCTATTTTTGGATGTTAGACTCGCAGAGGACATGCCAATGACCTCAACAACTAAAACCCTAAACATAAATGCAATTAGTAGATAAATCTTTTTCTTTCACGTAGATGTGGTCAAATGCTAGTAGACGAAGTACATGTCTGAAAACCAACCAAAAGTGGATGGATGAGTCTAATTTATAAAATAATCGTTCCTTTTGCATAAATTCATAACAATTTATTTAATTTTGTATTGATTTAATTTGAGAAATTTTGAAAATTATTTGCATGGATATGATTCGAGGGATATGTATCTCGATGTCAATGTTCAAGGTACATGTGCTAAACCAATTGGTGGGGCATTCCTTGCACATCCATTTTTGGATGCTATACTAGTAAAGGACATGCCAATGATCTCAACAATTGAAACCCTAAGTAGAAATGTGATGTTGGATGTTAGACTAATAGAGGACATGTCGATGACGTCAACAACTAAAACCCATAGTATAAATTTAATTA
The DNA here is from genome assembly GCA_001517045.1 of Pseudotsuga menziesii. Taxonomy (NCBI): domain Eukaryota; kingdom Viridiplantae; phylum Streptophyta; class Pinopsida; order Pinales; family Pinaceae; genus Pseudotsuga; species Pseudotsuga menziesii. Next base: position 58,671 of record LPNX010359879.1, on the reverse strand, counting down.
TTGGATGATTTTTCTCTTGGAGGTGGATGTGTCCTAATGTCAATAGTAAATGGGAATGTGATGTACCAATTGGTGAGGCCTCCCATTTTGCATCCATTATTGGATGTTAGACACACAAAAGACATATCATTGAATTCAATAATTGAAATGTTGATTTTTATATGTTTTTAATTATTATGTCACACAAGCATATGTGAATAGTATAAACAATTCTATTCTTTATAGATCTTATTTTCTTTTATTAATAATGATATGTTTTTCATTTTTTTTATATATAAATGCAAATGGATCCTACCATCTGCAGTTTATTTTTGATGGATATATTGGAAATAATACTTCTATGGGTTCATTTTTCAACATTGATCCAATTAGGATCGATTTCTAAACATGGCCATGAACTATTTTGGCAACCAACACTTACAACAGCCTAGTCAAACAATCACACAACCGAAGTTGGCTTTTTGGTTGAACTATGGAGACCATACTGTTGAAATATTGTAACTTCAAAGAATATTCTATATGTATTTCTTTGTGGTCCCCGATGGTCCTACCGGGAGAACCACTTGTATTACTTTGTACCACGATGCTCCTAATCAGAAGAACTAATAAGAGTCATGAGGCAGTCCCCTCTAATTGTAAAGGTAGGTCATTAGCACCCCAGTGTGGTTACTTGAGCCTACATGTGTAACTTGAGCCTACATGATTAACTCGAGCCTACATGACAGATGAGTTAACTTAAGTGAAAGGATGAATATAAATAGAGGTGTAGTGCTCCTCATTTGGAACACACACTCTCACTTATGTAGCGCATTAGTGGAGAAGAGAAGTAGCTGGAGAAGGAGGAGGATCAGGCTTTGATCTCCTTGCTGGTTTTATCTTTTTGGGGCATCTATATTGAGGAAGCTTTTTCTAGGTTTTTCCCTTTAGGGTTTTCCCAAGATAAATATTTCTATTCCTTTTGTATGGTTGTGCTTGTCTATATTTTAGTGATCCTGTTTATATGCTTTTGTTATGAAAATGAAATGAAGTACTGATGTCTTAGCTAAGCATATAAAAATTCAACATGGTATCAGATCCACCCTGAAAAGAAGACATTGTGTAGCTATAGAATCTAGGGATTCTTACTTTTTGGTTCTCTCTCCACAATCGATCAGCAAAAGAAGGCTAGGCTGACTCTCCATTGAAGGGTGCATCTTTCTGTCGAAGCGGAATTCGATTTCGAGCATTTCCAGTTTTCGGTGTGGGAAATTAGGGCTTCTTGCAGAAGAGGAATTTTTTAGTGATCCTAGCATAGGATTTTTCTCCTCATCAAAATCAAATTTTAGATACCTGGATCAAGAAATTTGGTTGGGTGAAACTCTAGGAAAGTCAAAACCTAGTTTGACCCCGATCTGGAAAAACCCTAAATACTAAAAATCCTAGTTTTTGGTACATTCGCTATAGCCTACGATTGGAGATGGATAAAGAGTTGAAAATTGCAAATGATGAATATAAAATCCTTATTTACACTGTATCCAAAATTCATCCTCAGATTCTCTATATTCTGGGAGATATGATCCCTCCAAGTTAGGGTTCCAGCCTCTTCCAGAAGTCATCCCTAAACAGGACACCTGGGGAGAATTGTTGTAGCATGGGATACATAGTTCCAAATGGAATTGTTGAAGATGTTCTATAAATATCACAGACTTTACTTTCTATGGTCCAACGTTTAGAACTAGAAGAGGAAACTATGACACGTGGCATTCCATACAACTTCACTGTTCTGAACAGTCCTATAACAGGTCACCTTAGGAAAAGGATCATAAATCCCAATTAGTGAAACCAATTCTGATGAAACCTATGGAATTGGATCAGAGACATGTGAAGCTACCTCAAGGAGAAATTTCAGACATAGAGGAGCAGAAAGTGTGGATATAATATAGAAACAGTGACAGACATTTATGCAGAAAAAATTGGAAAACTAGGGCTTCCTGTTTCAGGAGCTTCCCTCCACTGTTTTCAGAAAAGGAGTACATTGGACATATCCATTTGAAGAGATCTATATTTATATACAATCATATCTGAGAGATTCCAAGTTTTTAAAATTAGGGTTCCTTTGACAAACCCTAGATCAACCAGCTCTGGAAGCAGGATGGACACCTCAAATCGATAAGATCTAATCTTTTGCTATTTCCATTTGAGGTTCTCATTTCAAAGTGATCTATCACATCAGCTTGATGATAAGCATGGTGAAGTTGAAAAATTCCAAGCATGGAAGTATTTGATCTCTCTGAAGAAAATGAATTGGACACCTTCATGAGTAGAGAGGTTCCAGTTCCAGAAGGAGATGAGGCTCAAAGCCTTACACAAGAAGAATTTGATCAAGGCCAAGAAGATCACTATTGATTCAATCATGGATCAACTTGTACCAAAAATGTCTTCCCTAAAGACACCGAATATGTTTGATTCCTTTATCAAGCTATTTGAAGATAAGAACATAAATATGGCTTTGAGAAAATAGTTGAAGAATGTGAAGATCCAGAATGCAAAACATCTTGAAGCGGTAGAAGAAGAAGTGGAGAATGCAGAAGTGGTGATAGCCACCTTGAATGGCCTCCCAGGATCATGGGATTCATTCATGTGAGGAATGTGTGCCAAAAGGAAGTGATTACTTTCAGCTGACTCTAAGAATAAGAAGATGGGAGCAATTGAAGATCAAGCTCTCTCCATTCAAAGAAGATCCCTCAAGCAATGAGGAATATGAAGAATTCAATTCTTGAAGAACCTCTTATCCATATTATCATTTGGATAAGAAATGATGATTTCATGAATGAAGAAGATGATGAAGCAGAATGATCAAGAAGGAGTATACCCGCGAAACAAACAAAAGATAAGTATTCAATTGTCATTTAATGATATTGTTTTGTTATGCATTTAATTATATTCAGTTTGATGTATAATAGATTGTTTGCATTAATGAATGTATACTACTAATATGCATGTGATGGGTAAGTAGCTCATGGTACTATACAAATCTCCATTGCTACTTATCTAGAATGAAACCTCTTTGCTGACTTATTGGATTAGTGCACAATCTCAATGTTGTCCTGGTAGAGATGGAAGGCATCTAGAAAAGTTTCTGTGAGATATGGATGAATGTTGTATTGGTTAAACAGTTGCATGATGCATAAGAATTTTTTGTTATGCATATGTTTTATGAAATAGTTCTAACCATGCAACTGGTGCATTTGAATTGTAGGAAAGGTCCTGTACAACCTCCTACAAGAAAAGAAGGATGAGACTTGTTCCGAAGAACAAGTGATGACAATTCAAGATTCACTCCAATAAACATGAATCTGAAGCTCCCAGGGTCAGAGACACCATGACGGAAGAAAGAGCTTCAGAGAGAGGTAGATCCACCTTGAAGGATGAAGACCACCATGGGTACAAGAGATAACTCAAGATGAAGAAAAGAATGCTATGATCAAATAATAACAGTTGATCATGGGGAATGATGTATACGATATGATTTCGAGACATAAAGGGAAGTACGTAGTATCTATGGATCTACAAGAACAAGTGTACAAAGCAAGGTTCATGATTTTCCTTAGAAAGAATAGACTATGACATGACAACTCTATTGACCAGTATATATCAAGCATAGAACCACCTGTACAGAATGAAGAAGGAAGATGATACTCCACTTCAGGGGGAGCAACTACAAAAGATATCTGAGTTCAACATGGTACGACATGATGGATAGCTTCCTGATGGATCGAGACTTTACCAAGAGTAAAGTGGGTTCTAACCTTCAAGGTTGAATGTAGAAGACTAGGATATGTTGATGACCTGACAAGACGAACTCATGGAAGATGTTATGATGAAAGAATACTAGAATGATGTTTGGGATATAGTACTCAAACCAGAAAGCAAAGATGTGGTGTCTTCCAAATGGATTTGCAAGATAAAATATGTTGCTTATAGAAGTAAGGAAAGACTTGTGGTTTCTATCAGAAAGAGGGAATTAATTTTGAAGAGACACTCACTCCAGGAAGCAAGGTACACTTCCTTCAGAACTATCATGGTAGTTTATTCCATGATGAAGTAAAGACAAGCCTTCTTTAATGGTATGATTGAGGCAGAGTTTTACATCGAATAGTCATGAGGATTTGAAGTTGAAGACAGATGGAATCAAGTATGAAAGTTGAAGAAGGCCATCTATGGCCTGAAGCAAGCTCCCGGAGCTTGGTATGGAAGAATAGATAGTTTCTTGACGAGCATGGGCTTTGCCAAGAGTAAAGTCGATCCTAACCTTTACTCCAAGGTTGTAGAAGATGAACCTGTCATACTATTACTATATGTGGACGACTTATTCTTGACAAGGAATGAGAAACAGATTGGGGAAAGCAAGAAGAAACTAGCAGAAGAATTTGAGATGAAAGACCTTGCGTTAATAAATTATTTCCTAGGTCTGGAAGTATGGCAAAGTTCAGAAGGAATATTTCTCAACTAGGGAAAGTATGCGGTAGAGATATTGAAGAGATTCAATATGTTGGAATGCAAAGTCATGGCCACACCCATGGACTCTAGCCTGAAGCTGTTAGCTGATGACTCATCTTAGTTAGTGGATGTGACTCACTACAGATAGATCATTGGGTCATTGATGTACTTAACAAATACCAGACCAGATATTTGTTTTGCTGTGAACACCTTAAGTCAATATCTTGTTCAACTAAGACAAGTTCATCTAGTAACTGCAAAACATGTGATGAGATATCTGAAAGCGACTATAGACTTTGGTTTATATTATAATGGTAGCCATGAGTATAGATTGTATGGCTACACAAATGTAGATTGGGTTGGAAGTATCTCAGACAGGAAAATCACATTAGGTAGATGCTTTTGTTTGGGTTCTGCTATGAGTTCATGGTTTAGCAGGAAACAGTCCAGTGTTTCTTGTAGCATGGTTGAAGCAGAATACATAGCAGATTGCTCTGCTAAGTTGTGAAGCCATATGGCTCCAGAAGATGATATCAGGTATCTTTGACCTGAAGATGGATACTACAATGATTCTATGTGATAACCAGATTTGTGATGACAGAGAACCCTGTGTTTTGATTGTAACACATAGAAATCCGGTATTTCTACATACGAGATAAGATGCAGATGATTATGTTTCAGTTTTTACATGCTGTAGATGCAGATGATGATGATTTTGTATTTCTATACTGAAGATATAGATGATGATGCTTTCAATATTCACATACTGGAGATACAGATGGTGATAGTTCAGTATTCACATACTGAAGATGTAGATGATAATGTACTGAAGAAGTCTCTGTCTCGGGTAAAGTTCGAACACTTTCGAGACAAGCTTGGTGTTGTTCGAAAATACCTTCCTCAAAAGGGGGAGTAGTGATGTTGCAGTGGGATTGTATCATCCCTGGGCACTTTCCCTAAAGTGATACGGAGACCTCGGTCCTTGAGAATGAAGAGGGATTGTATCATCCCGGGACATCTGTCCAAAAGTGATATGGTGACCTCGATCCTTGAGAATGAAGAGGGATTGTATCATCCTGGGACATCTGTCCAAAATAGATCCAGTGACTTTGATCTTCATGAATGTGGTGGGATTGCATCATCCCTGAACTTCGGTTCAAAATGTATCCGAAGGTCTCAGCCCCCGTGAATGTGGGTGGATTGAATCATCCCTAAACCTCAGTTCAAAATGTATCCGGAGGTCTCGGCCCCCGTGAAAGTGGTGGATTGCACCATCCCTGAAGCTCGGTTCAAAATGTATCTAGAAGTCTTGGCCCCCATGAAAGTGGTGGGATTGCATCATCCTTGAACCTCGGTTCAAAATATATCCAGAGATATCGGTCCCCGTGAATGTGGTAGGATTGTATCATCATTGAACTTTGGTTCAGAATGGATCCGGTGACTTCGGTACTCGAGAACGTGTGTTGATCCCGTAATTCCTAGAGGAAGGATTGTTTGAGTTCCACATTTGTGTTGATCCCGTAATTCCGAAAGGAAGGATCGTTAGTAACTCTGTAAAGACCTAAATCCTGTAATTCCGAAAGGAAGGATCATTGAATTGATCCTGTAATTCCAATAGGAAGGATTGTCTAAGTTCCACAGATGTGTTGATCATGTAATTCCAATAGGAAGGATTGTCTGAGTTCCACATCTGTGTTGATCCCGTAATTCCGAAAGGAAGGATCGTTAGTAACTCCATAAAGACATAATTCCAAAAGGAAGGATCATTGAATTGATCCCGTAATTCAAATAGGAAGGATTGTCTGAGTTCCACAGATGTGTTGATCCCGTAATTCCAATAGGAAGGATTGTCTGAGTTCCACAAATGTATTGATCCCATAATTCCGAAAGGAAGGATCGTTAGTAACTCCGTAAAGACCTAAATCCTGTAATTCCAAAAGGAAGGATCATTGGTAACTCCATAAAGACCTAAATCCAGTAATTCCCAAAGGAAGGATCATGTTGATGTTTTGATGATGTTGATGTCTTGATGATGATGTTCTCTGATTGAAAGATCAGAATATGATGATGATGTTGTTGCTGATGATGATGATGTTCTCTGATTGAAAGATCAGAATATGATGATGATGTTGTTGCTGATGATGATGATGTTCTCTGATCAAAAGATCATAATATGATGATGATTGTAATGTCCCGGTTTTGACCCCGTTACATTAGATGTATATGATGTATATATTGTAATGATCATGGTGTGGAGCTAAAGGCCAAGGCCCCACCATTGATCGGTCAGGCTAGTTCTAGTGTAGGTGTTCTTGGCTCTGTAATGAGCTCACCAGCTTAGCAATTTTCCTTCTCCAACTCCTCAATGGCCTGATAAACCCAACTCTGTTGGCTTGGCTGTGTGTTTTGTATATCCCTGGCTATGTGTAAGCCTGCTAGTTCCCTTATTCCTTGGAGAATCATGCTCAGCTCGTGGGTGGCAGCGTTGCTGAGAGATTAAGGAGCACGCTGGCCTATGGTTGGGTGGAACGTTGCAGCGACGTAGCTGGTTGCGGAGCAAAGCTTTCATAAGATAAGTAATCTTATGTATTTTACCTCTGCAATTCTATATTTACTGATAATTAAAATGAAATGAACATGTTGAATGAATGCTTGCTCAAATGTATGATGTTTCCGTTGTGTATGCTAAATGAATGCATCTGTGTGTGTTATACAATGACATTTGTGCATGTTTTACCATAATGCATTTCCGGTAGCATTCTGTTTATGCAAATTTTATGTCTGCATATGTCTTTGGGATCTTAGCCGCATGGTTAACTCCATGGTGATGGCGTCCTCTTCGCCGGTCGGAGGCATGGGGACGTGACAGCATGGTATCAGAGCTCTGCGTTGCAGCAATGGGCCTCTATGGGCCGAGAAGGAGCAATTGACAGAAGTTGTATTTCATTCTACCTAGAAGAAGTCATAATATGAATGACTGTAAAATTGAGAAAATTTGGCTAAGTAAGGAACAGTCGGGCCACTGGAGGAATTGACTTCCGTCGTTGCGGAAGAACTGGAGGAGTGGACATCCGTAGTTGCGGATGAACTGGTGAAGTTTTCCATCCGCCGTTGTGGACGGCGAAGCGATTCCGCTTCCAACGTAAAATTCATCCAACCTCCGACGCAGGGACCGTTTGGGCAAAGCCACGAAAATCGCCTAAGTATCCGCCGGAAGAAGAAAGGGTCCGAACGTCCGTCGTTACGGAAGCCCCAGGAATTTGTCGGCCGATGGTAGAAACCTCCGATCACCGACACGTCAAAAAAGGGTTAAGGCTCGAAGTTAGTTCACAAATTGGATGAATTGGCGAAGTAAGCTTCCGCCGTTGCGGAAGCCAAAGCCATTTGGCTTCCGATGTGAAAGTCCACCGACGTCCGACGTAAGTGCCTAATCGGAAGAGATGGTGAAGTGGGCGTTTGCCGTTGCGGACGAATTGGTGAATTTTTCCATCCGCCATTGCGGAATCCAAATCCATTTGGCTCCCGATGTCAGAAGTCCACCGACGTCCAACGTAAGTGCCAAATCGGGAGGAGTTAAGGTTTGACGAGCCGCCATTGCGGAAGACAAAGTTATCTGAATTCCGATGTGGAAAGTCATCCGACTTCCGATATGAGAAAGACAGCCGATGTCGATGACAGTCAAAAATAAGCTCGCCAATCGAAAGAAAGAATGCTCCGACGTCCGCCATTGCGGAAGGAAGAATGGTTCCGGGAGCCGATTCTGCGGAAGAAAGAATGGAAAGAGGAGCCGATTTCAACGGTTTTCAAAGGGACTTTTTTCAGCTGTTTTCAGGGGAATTTTTAGGGTTGAAAAAGAGAAATTGGAAGCGATCTAATGCGCCAGATTGCGCAAAAACCAATGATTTACAAAACAAACAAAAAACGAGGGCGCTACCCTCGAACCGCCCTGCAGTGGGAAGCCACAAGGGGGCAAGCCCCCTTGACCCCCGTCGTCCCCCTCAGACATTCATTCCTTGAGGAAGAAAATTCTATGTTGGGCAAATTTGTTATTTTATGATTATTCCAAGAGAAGGTAAGTGATTATGATTTATATCAATGTTATGCATCTAACATTTGTGTTGTTATTAACACATTTGCAGATTCATAGTTACCCTCAAGGGCAGTATTCCAGGTGGTGCGGTTTGATAAGTAAGAGGTGGTTCAGTATGAGAACCCATGATGGATATGATGCTCGGGATTCCTATGAGCATGCCCGAGATGCCATGGGAGAAAATGTACGTAATAGAAATGATGACATAGAGTCTAATGGAAGAAGGTTCCAAGAGACACCGTCAGATGTTGCAGCCACTATGAGAAGCTTGATCAAGGCCCAGGAAGAGCAGCATCAGTTGAATGCTGCAATGTTGCAGAGTTTGATAGACTTGCAGAGAAAGATAGACTCTGGCCGAGGCACAGCGAGACCAGAAGGCAGTAAGAGCAGTACCAGGAGAAGGAGAAGGACTTCTGGTGGATCATCTGATTTCGAAGAATCCAGCGGGGATTCAAGCTCTTCTACTCATAGAAGGAAAAGAAAGAGACACCATAGGGATCGCTCTCGAGATGAATTCAAGAAAGCTAAACCTCCTATGTTTGACGGTGAGATAAAGACTGGACAAGAGGCTGAAGCTTGGCTTCTTGGGATTAAGAAGTACTTCCAAGTGCATGATTATTCAGGAAACATGAAGGCAAGATTTTTCATATTCAATATGAATGGAAGAGAATCCATTTGGTGGGAACACTTCAAGCAAGTGAAGAGAATCAGTGAAAGGAGACTGAAGTGGAAACAGTTCAAGAAGTATTTTAAGCAGAAATACCTATCTGACAGGTATTATGATGACAAGATTAAGGAGTTCCATGAGCTGAGATTGGGACAACAGACCATGGAAGAGTATGCTAATAATTTTTTGGAGCTGTTGAGGTATGTCCGGTACATCAGAGATGAAAAAGTGAAGGTCCAACATTTTCTGAGTGGATTACCTCAGTCTTACAAAGATCGAATTGAGTTTTATGAGCCTAGAACTCTTGAAGAAGCAATAAGGAAGGCTAGGTATTGCTATGAGCAAAGCAAGGGTAAACCTGATTACCATAAGGCATGGAAGGACAAGAAGAATGAGAAGTTTTACCAAAGAAAGAAAGGTTTCAAACCTTCTAACTTCAGGAATCAGCAGAAGCAGCCATCCCAAGCTGCGAGTAAGCCAGTTGGAGTGACCAGAGAAAATCCTAAAGATCCACAACAGAATAGAGGGCCACTTCAATGTTGGAAATGTGGAGGACCCCACATGCGCAGGAATTGTCCACTTGAGAATGAGAGTGTAAGACCAGCTTATAACATTCAAGAAGCAGAAACAGTGGGTCAAGTAGCAAGGGCAGTTCCTAGGATCTAAGCAGCACTGGAGGACCGCCAAGCAGATCACCAGTCAGTTGTGGTTGAAGTAGCAGGTAAGATTGCTGAGCAATCTGTTTCTATTTTGATTGACCCTGGTTCTACTCACAGTTACATTACTCCTAGAGTAGTAGAGATTTGTGCTTTTAAGAAAGTAAAGCATAGGAAGTCTTGGTTAGTTCAGTTAGCCACTGGAACTAAGAGGAAGGTCAGTGAAGTGGTAGAGAGATGTCCATTGGTCATGAATGGATTGGTCACATGTGTAGATCTGAATGTTCTATCGCTTGGTTCCTATGATGTTCTCATTGGAATGGATTGGTTAGAAGCTCACAGAGTGAAGCTTGACTGCTACAGTAACACTTTTGAGTGCATGAATGAAGAAGGGAACCTAGTAGTTGTGAAAGGTATTCCAAAGGTGATTTCAATGAGGCAGGTTTCAGCTATGCAGTTAAAGAATTTCTGTAGGAAGGGTTTCCAGTTGTATGCAGCTCATATTTTGGAGGAAACGAGGGATGATACTCCTAGGTTGGAGGACTATCAGGTGTTACAGGAATTCAGGGATGTGTTTCCTGATGAGATTCCAGGGCTTCCTCCAAAGCGGGACATTGATTTCACAATTGAACTTGTGCCAGGAGCAGCACCAGTGTCCAAGGCACCCTACAGGATAAGCACACCAGAAATGCTAGAATTGAAGATGCAACTGCAAGAGTTGTTGGAAAAAAAGTATATCTGACCAAGTGTGTCTCCTTGGGGAGCACCGGTTCTGTTTGTAAAGAAGAAAGATGGTACACTCAGGTTATGTATTGAATACAGGCAATTGAACAAGGTTACTGTGAAGAATAAATATCCTTTTCCTAGGATTGATGACCTCTTTGATCAAATGAGAGGAGCAAAGGTATTCTCCAAGATTGACTTGAGGTCTGGTTACCATCAGGTGAGAATCAAGGATGAAGACATTCATAAGACAGCCTTCAGCACAAGGTATGGGCATTACGAGTTTGTAGTGGTACCATTTGGTCTCACAAATGCGCCAGCTACATTTATGTACCTTATGAATAGTGTTTTCAGCCGGTATTTGGACAAGTTTGTTCTTGTTTTCATTGATGACATTCTTGTTTATTCTAAGAATGAGGAAGAGCATGAAGAGCATTTGAGATTGACATTGAGTTTGCTCAGGGAGCATCAGTTGTATGCAAAACTGAGCAAGTGTGACTTCTATAGAGATAGAATTCAGTATTTGGGTCACATTATCTCAGAAGAGGGTATATCTGTGGACCCTGAAAAGATTGAAGCCATTATGAATTGGCCTACTCCAAGAAATGTGACAGATGTAAGGTCTTTCATGGGACTTGCAGGATACTACAGGAGATTCATTGAAGGATTCTCTAGAGTTGCACATGCTATCACTTCTTTGCAAAAGAAGGGGATGAAGTTCGAATGGACATCGAGGTGTGAAGAAAGCTTCCAGCAGCTGAAGAGTCTTCTCACTAGTGCACCAGTATTGAAAGTTGCAGATCCAGAGAAAGATTTTGTGGTGTGTACCGATGCATGTGGACAAGGGCTTGGAGGAGTCCTTATGCAAGACAACCATGTGATATGTTATGAGTCAAGAAAGCTGAAGGAGCATGAGAAGAACTATGCCACTCATGATCTAGAGCTTGCAGCCATAGTACATGCTCTCAAGATGTGGATATATTACTTGATGGGCAGGAGATTTGAGCTCAGAACGGATCACTGTGGACTGAAGTATTTGTTTGATCAACCTACTCTGAATGCTAGGCAAGCAAGATGGCTAGAGTTTTTATGTGAGTTTGATTTTGAAATCAAGCACATAAAGGGAAAAGAGAATAAGGTAGCTGATGCACTCAGCAGGAAAATGCAAGAAATGCATGTGGCATCTCTTAGTATTTGCCATTCAGATTTGAGGCAGCAGATTGTTGATCATGTTGCCAGAGATGAATTGTATGAGCAAGTAAAAGACAAATTGCAATAGCAAAGTCTTGAGAAAAGGTATGAGGGATATAAATTGGAAGAGGATGGAATTCTCACTTATAAAAATAGAATTTATATTCCAGATGTAGCCAACTTAAGGAGAGTTGTCATGGATGAAGTCCATCAAGCTCCGTATTCTGGTCACCCAGGATATCAGAAGACAATTGCAACAGCTAGAAAGCAGTACTTTTGGCCAGGTATGAAAAAGGATATGGCCGAGTACATTTCGAGGTGCATGAAATGTCAATAGGTAAAGGTTGAGCATCAACATCCAGCAGATTTGTTGCAGCCTTTGCCAGTCCTGGAATGGAAATGGGAATTTATTTCCATGGATTTTATTACAGGATTGCCGATGACTTGGAGACAACATGACTCTATCATGGTTGTGGCAGACAAGTTGACTAAGGCAGCACATTTTATACCAGTTAAGTCTACATATGAGGCTGGTGACATTGCCAAGATCTTCATGAAGGATATATTCAAATTGCATGGATTGCCGAAGGCAATAGTATCTGACAGAGATGTCAAGTTCACTTCCAACTTTTGGAAGGAGTTGTTTGCAGATTTGGGTACGAAGCTAAACTTCAGCACTGCATACCATCCTCAGACGGATGGGCAGACCGAGAGAATTAATCAGGTGCTTGAATATATGCTTCGCATGTATGTGATAGACAAACCAACCAAGTGGGAAGATTACTTGCACTTGGTAGAGTTTGCTTATAATAATGGACATCAAGCCTCCTTGGGGATGAGTCCGTATGAAGCTTTGTATGAAAGAAGGTGTAGAACACCAGTGACTTGGGATAATCCAGTGAATAGGATTGTGCTTGGACCGGAATTGCTCAAGGAAATGGAGCAAGAGGTTATAAAGATTAGGCAGAAGCTGAAAGCAGCACAGGATAGACAGAAAAGCTATGCAGATAAGCATAGGGTGAACAGAGAGTTCGGTGTTGGGGATCATGTCTACCTCAGAGTGAGGGCAAGGAAGAGTTCCTTGAAGCTTGGAAGTTGTGCCAAGTCGCCAAGATACTGTGAGCCGTTTGAAGTGCTTGAAAGAATAGGGCCAGTTGCATATAGACTTGCATTGCCTGCTAGCACTAGAGCTCATAATGTTTTTCATGTTTCTTTGCTTAAGAGATATGTACATGATCCTAACCATGTGATAAATTGGGATGTGATTCAGGTGGAACCCGAGGGAGAGTTCCGAATCGAGCCAATGCGCATCCTCGACAGGAAGGTCACAATGCCCCGGAACCGAGCCATAGGTCAGGTAAAGGTGCAATGGGAGCACTTTGGACCTGAAGAGGCTACATGGGAGCTGGAGGATGCCATGCGATTGGCACACCCATTTTTGTTCAATTCTACGGAACACTGAGGCGATACCAGTGTAGCATTTTGTTCAAATTTTGAAAGCACTGAGGACAGTGCTATTGAAGGGGGAGGGGAATGTAATGTCCCGGTTTTAACCCCGTTACATTAGATGTATATGATGTATATATTGTAATGATCATGGTGTGGAGATAAAGGCCAAGGCCCCACCATTGATCAATTATGCTATGTTTTGGATGTAAATTTGTCACCGATGGTATATCGGGGCATGCGGCATATGTTTTGATGGCATCATGTAAATATGCATCTATAATTAATTAAATGATCCACAACCAGCTACGGTCGCAGCAACTAAATCGAAAGGGGCATGATTTTCCCAAGGATAGGGATGTGGGGGAATTTGTTAAACCTTGGCTAATGAGGGAAAATACCCATGTGTCACCTTTCATGTTTTACCCAACCACCTTCAATTAATAATTTCTGCTGGCAGCTGAGGGAAGTTATGGCAGTTAATTATTTTGGGAGTGGGGTGGCAGGACTGTCAGTCCTTGCCCCCATCCACACTCCATCCACGTTGACTTCAGAATGGAAGGAAAAACCTTCACGCACTCTTCACTCACGCAGATTTTTCTTCCCCTCTCCACGAGTTGCTGAGCACCCACAGACTGCAAATTCGTGTCCTCCTAGTAGCTATTCACCTTCACACACTTCCCATTCGGCTGCTCATTACTTTCACGCACAGGAATTTTCCTGGGTTTTACCCACGCGATTTTCTCCTTCAAATTCGCGTCCTCTCCATTGCTGTGCATTTTCACGCAGAGGGATTCCTCCCCATTTATGTCTTCACGCACTGGATTTTGCTGGATTTACCCACGCAGCAGTTTTCTTCTGTGGATTGGTGACTACTGTGGCCGTATCCTGTACTCACGGGACGATTGTGGGTTCTGCATTGTTGCTCACGCTCACCCACAAGCTGGGAGACTGTAATTTCTTCCCCAACTCGGTCTGTATATGTTTTCTTGGTGATTTCGTTGCCCAGGAAGGGCTGTGTCTTTCCATGTTGTTGGTTGTGGTTGTTGTGGTCTTCCTTACATGCTGGAGACTATTGTAAATTCGCCTAAGAGTCATTTTGGCCACGATAGGGCCAATAATGACTCAGAAGTCGTTTTCCTGTTTATGTTGTGACAGCCGACTTAATTACTGGAGTGCAATGGTTGGTCTTCATACTGTGAGAGGAGCGGATATGTTGGCTTAGGTTTGCTTGATAAACCTGGTGGCTGGAAACCACACAGACAAAGCTAGAGGGCTGGCCTTCTTCTCCATCACCCCTAAATAGCACTGGAAGGGAATGTAGGGCCTGAGGGACTGTGTAGCAGAGAAGGGACTGATTCCTTGTGTTGGGTGTGGTGGGTGTCTTAGAGGTCAGGCTAGTTCTGGTGTAGGTGTTCTTGGCTCTGTAATGAGCTCACCAGCTTAGCAATTTGCCTTCTCCAACTCCTCAATGGCCTGATAAACCCAACTCTGTTGGCTTGGCTGTGTGTTTTGTATATCCCTGGCTATGTGTAAGCCTGCTAGTTCCCTTATTCCTTGGAGAATCATGCCCAGCTCGGGGGTGGCAGCGCTGCTGAGACATTAAGGAGCACGCTGGCCTATGGTTGGGTGGAACGTTGCAGCGACGTAGCTGGTTGCGGAGCAAAGCTTTCATAAGATAAGTAATCTTGTGTATTTTACCTCTGCAATTCTATATTTACTGATAATTAAAATGAAATGAACATGTTGAATGAATGTTTGCTCAAATGTATGATGTTTGCGCTGTGTATGCTAAATGAATGCATCTGTGTGTGTTATACAATGACATTTGTGCATGTTTTACCATAATGCATTTCTGGAAGCATTCTGTTTATGAAAATTTTATGTCTGCATATGTCTTTGGGCTCTTAGCCGCATGGTTAACTCCATGGTGATGGCGTCCTCTTCGCCGGTCGGAGGCATGGGGACGTGACAATGATGATGTTTCTCTGATCGAAAGATCAGAAGTTGTTGATGATGATGATGTTCTCTGATATTCTCTGATCAAAATATCAGAATATGATGATGATGATGTTTCTCTGATCGAAAGATCAGAAGTTGTTGATGATGATGTTCTCTGATCGAAAGATCAGAATATGATGATGATGATGTTTTCTGATCGGAAGATCAGAAGTTGCTTATGATTATGATGTTGCTGATGATGATGATGTTTTCTGATCGAAATATCAGAATGTGATGATGATGATGATGTTTCTGATCGAAAGATCAGAATGTGATGATGATGAGATCCTGATGATGATGATGCCATATTATCAAAGTATGATGATGATGACGTACTAATCGAAATATCAGAATATGATGATGAGTTTATGTTAGAGTATGGTGATCAAAGTGTGATGTTGATGATATTTTGATGTTGATATTTTGATGATGATGATGTTGATGTTTTCATGATGATGTTTCTAATCCAAAGATCAGAGTATGATGATGATGTTGTTGCTGATCGAAAGGCCAAAGTGTTGAAGATGTTTCTGATCGAAAGGTCAAAGTGCTAAAGATGTTGCTGCTGATTGAAGAGTCAAGATGCTGAAGATGTTGCTGATCGAAGTGGTCAAATTACTGATGATGCTGAAGACTAAAGATTGAAGATGAAGACTACATGATGTTGAAAAGCTTCCAATGATTTATAGATGTATCACCCTAATGATGTTGATGATGTCCTCTATCTCTCTCCTATTATTGTTGTTGTTGATGTTGTTATAGAATACCCTTCTCGTTAAGGGGGAGTGTTGAAATATTGTAACTTCGAAGAATATTCTATATGTGTTTCTTTGTGGTCCCTGATGGTCCTACCGGGAGAACCACTTGTATTACTTTGTACCCCGATGCTCCTAATCGGAAGAACTAATAAGAGTCATGAGGTAGTACCATCTAATTGTAAAGGTAGGTCATTAGCACCCAGGTGTGGTTACTTGAGCCTACATGTTTAACTCGATCCTACATGATTAACTCGATCCTACATGACAGATGAGTTAACTTAAGTGAACGGATGAATATAAAAAGAGGTGTAGCGCTCCTCATTTGGAACACACACTCTCACTTGTGTAGCGCATTAGTGGAGAAGAGAAGTAGTTAGAGAAGGAGGAGGATCAAGATTTGATCTCCTTGTTGGTTTTATCTTTTATCTTTTATCTTTTTGGGGCATCTATATTGAGGAAGATTTTGCTGGGTTTTTCCCTTTAGGGTTTTCCCAGGATAAATCTTTATGTTCCTTTTTTATGGTTGTGCTTCTCTATCTTTCAGTGATCCTGTTTATATGCTTTTGTTATGAAAATGAAATGAAGTACTGATGTCTTAGCTAAGCATATGAAAATTCAACACATACCAAATGGAAATCCTATATAAATTTATCGATCGTATAGGACATATGTATTTTTTTCAAGTTACCAATCCATAAAATAGATATTCAATTGAATGCAAAGTTGGTTTAATTATTCTTTTGTCAACGTATTGTCCATTACCGGGCCATAAGAAGTATTACATTATCAACCCAATCATAAGACATTCTTTATATATAGGGTTGATTGAAGTAGGAGTGCATGATTTCTTCACATTCATACCCAACACCAATGATCATTAACACAGATGGATAGTTGTTCATCATGAAGATAATGGATATGGTTCAAAATTCTTTGTGTACATCAATATCAACAAAGATTGCAGATAAATTGATGGAGCTTATTTCACCTTGAGACCTCCCAAAGGTGCAATTTTTCATAACAACAAAATATATTAGTTGCATATGAGAGTAATTTTAGAGGAAGATGATTTATATGTCTATAATATGTGATCACTTAACATTGGATTGAAAAAATGGTTTGGCCATTCAATCCACACATGATGTATCAAATTATCCATGTGTTTGACCATACATCACAACCAATTGATATGTCTTGTAAATGATGGTAGGAAAACAATATGGTCCATCTATGAAATGACATATTTGAGGCGTGGTTCCTATTTAATTCAAGAGGTTCATGGATTTTATATATTTTCCAAAGATCTAATATGGACTCTTTTAGAAGATATGACAGCTAATATAAACGCGTACACATTTTCTAGTGTAACTTTGATTTTGAGTTGTGGGGAGTTTTATTTTGATTTATAAGTATGGTCAAATTCCTTTCATATATTACTACCTCAACACTTGCGAGGTTAATCATGTAGGACCTCCTGAAATATTACTGCTCCTAAGTCTTCATATTCATATTCCAATAGATAACCAATGCACCAATATCATCATGTCTGACAACTTTTTCCCACTCAATCCAATCATTGGAAGGATTCGATGATTTTCTCCCATTGCCTACAAGTTGGCTTGAGTCATTGGAGCGTTATGGAATGTAAATAATGTGCACAAAGATGTTTTTATTTTGCATATTATGTGAATTTTTGTGATATTTTTATATTATATGTCTCCATGAACTCCTTAACATGTAAATTCAATAGCACAATTTGCTTTGCTAAAATATGGTTTGGTTTTTGCATTGTATGCAAATTCTTGCGATCTTATTTATATATTGCACTTAAATATCAAAAAATAATATGCAAAAATATGTTTTTTTTCTTGTAAAATATTGTAATCATATTTATGCCTTCAAAAAAAAGAAACAAATAAAGTGTATTGTATCAGTTTTCAAAAAACAAAGGAAAGTTTACATTCATATAAGGTGTGCTAATACATTCTTTTATGTTGTATTATATAAATGGATATGGTCCATACTATATGGAGCTCATTGCAAATAGACATACTTGAAATGAATTTTATTTGGTTGTCTTTATCCATGATTTTTCATTTGAAAATGGTTTGCAAATAATGGATTCGAAAACTGTTTAATAACAATTTCATCTCATCATGGAAACAAAATCAAACCAAAGAATATGGATTTTTTATTAATTGCATTCATTGTTGTAGACAACGATTCAATGGTCGTTACATTAACCAGATAGGAAACTATTCAACTCTATCTATGTCACTTCTAAACAACGAGTATAAAATTTAATATGCACGTGGTTCAATTGTTTTAGTTTCGTCATCCAGTAACTTATATAGAAACTACTACATTATAAATCCTTTCACAAAGACCTCTACATTTATATGGTGTATTGATCTCGGTGATTGTGGTTTCATTGCACTATTAAGAAATGTTCAACAAGAAAAATATCATTGGGAAGCTTTGAAACATGTTTACATAAAATTTCAAGCAAGATATTTTATCTCTAGCATTCTTTACATGCAGTGGAGAGAAACATATCCTCTAGACGGTGATGTTTCGTTGTCAAAAAAATGTCATATTGCATAATGGAAGAATGTATTGGGTGCATAATCATATGGTTTACAGAGCTAATCATATATGTCTATACCATTTATATTGGATATATTTTGGCAATAAGAAATGGGGCTTCCAGTTTATCCCGCACTCAAATTCAACAATATCTATTTTCTTAGCAATTCATTCCATTGAACTTATTTGTTTCATCAATGATGGGATAACCACAGTGTGGTAAATAAAAGACACAAGAAATCAAGTTGGTTCAATAATTCCAACAAATACATCGATAAACATTGGACGGGATGAAGATGGACTGCAATGGAGTTTTATGTCTAATTTGACCTCAAACATTAATAACAAATGAAATGGATATTTTCCTGTTGCAACAATTGATAAGTACATGTTCATGTGCAAAAAAAAACGTCTCACTTTTGTCTTCTATCAATTCATCAACGTAGTTTGTAATGGTGTAAGTCGATGTGGAATGTTGGAATCTATACATTCCAAACTTGGCATTCCAACACAACTAAGTGTTATTGAGCTTGTAGACAACATTTTGATCATCCCAAGTTGCCCAAACGTGGATTCAATTGATGATTTGTTTTGAATGGGACAATAGAAACATACATGGAATGTTTCTTGGAAGTACCTTATGTAAATCAACATCTCACATTAATATCTCATTATCATATCTATTGGATCCATTTCTTTCCAAAGGAGTTTGTCAAAGCTCTGTAGTGTACATTTTCTTTGAGATAGAAATATATCATACATGTCATTTTGTTTTAATATGTCTTGGATACAAATTTGAGTAGGATATTAGTTTATATAGCAATGTGTTCAGGCAATAAAAAGACTATAACATGTAATTTGAACAACGTTAAATAGGTTTATATTTTTGTTACTTTTTTCTATACATATAACATGTCTTCCTTCACTATTATGGTTTCAGAATAGTTAATTTTTGTATGTTCATTTATACGTATAACATGTATTCCTTCACTAATATGGTTTCATAATAGCTAAAATGTATATGTTCATGTAGATATGTCATTACATAAAAATAATAATCGCAGCAATGATGACAACTTAATGGAAACATTGTCTCACATGAAAAATCA
Organism: Pseudotsuga menziesii; assembly: GCA_001517045.1. Classification (NCBI taxonomy): domain Eukaryota; kingdom Viridiplantae; phylum Streptophyta; class Pinopsida; order Pinales; family Pinaceae; genus Pseudotsuga; species Pseudotsuga menziesii. The sequence continues at coordinate 38,965 of LPNX010359879.1, read as the reverse complement.
ATCCCAACGAAAATACTATCATAAAAAATAAGATATTAATAGGAAACATAGTTTAAACTACAAAAAAAAAAATGAGCAAACAAAGAAGAGAATATCGTGGTCTTTTGTCTGCAAACATCATTAATTCTCAAGACGAGCCCATTAAATTCAAGAGCATATCTGATATAATGAGGAAATGAAATTGTTGAAGTCAATTTTTGGCATCAACACCTACGTATAACGAAAAATTGTAATGAAATGCTAAATGAATATATTGAACCATCCATAGAACATATTTCTGGTGAAAATATTTCTAATCATGGCATAGCGGTATTCATAATTTGGCGTTGAATTTATCTGAATAACTATTTCCATGTAGAATATATTTATACTAACATACATGTTGAATGTTTAGATAGCTACTTACAACAATTGTACGAATCAATATTTTGATGAGGAAAACAATTATATCCAGGCTAATCAAAATGAAATAGTACAGAATGATAACACAAATATAGCAAAAAGTAGAAGTGGAATAAGAATAATTTATCTTGGCGTGACAAAGGTTTTATTTCATTCAAATATATATACACATTTTCCATGATGAGAAATGATGTGGAAATGATTAAGAAAGTAAATTTTTACGCATATTTGTGAGATACATACAAATGGAAACATGAATGTATATTATTTTTTGGAATGTTTCATCAATTCTATTATTTAATCTATGTTGTATTTTCAGGACATGAATGCGAAGTCTGCTAGAAATGACTCATACAATTATGAAAACAATGCACTACTAATAAATGAAGAAGAAAGAATTCAAAATCAACTCACGATCAGTATAGAAATTTCTAATTTGCCATGAATTGTTTCTCTTGGAACAAACCAATTTATCATTTCGCCTATACACAACAAAAACCATGCATTCCACCTCAATCAAACAAAATTACTATTAGATACAATAATAGCACGTCTTAGTGCGCAATAATTTGATGACAAATCATACTCAATTTTCGGGATAGTAACATTGAGGGACAACACAAGACTAATCAATGTCCTTTCAACTTCTAGTGATGATGTCACTCACAGTTATGTTCAATACAACATGCACTTCAATCAAGAAAAAAATTCAACCCCAATGAAAGAACTTAGGTGAAATTCCCATCCAATCCTCTTTCTTCTTAACTTCTGTACAAGCTTAGATGTTCTCTCCAATAGCAGGGAACATATTTATTCATTGGTTTTTTGTAACTTATAGGCGGTTCTTTCATACTCCAAAATATTTCTTAGTAGGGTAAACCCTAAAGCAACAAAATCGCTTACCATATCAACACTTGTTTCTTGTGCAAATTCTCAATGGGCCATCCCTTATGTTTTGTTGTGATGGTCCTACCTCATTCCTTATCGGTGGAGTCTGTATATACATATAAACATCTTGGTAGATTCATTTATGGATAATTGGGTCATATTTTGTAGTTCATCGGGTTGTTTTCCTTATTATCAGAGAAATCAACATGTGTTGATCCATTCATGTTCTCACTCCTCCCCGGGTAACAAAAAAAACTACTGATATGTGATCTTCTCGTATTTTCGAATCGATATCATTAGTTGGTCGTCTTGCGCAATCTTCCCATTTCACAATAATCTCTTGGAATTATTCAATATTATGGGTGTCAATATGGTAATAGGTACACTATGGCCTCTTATGTAAAGGGAAATTTCATGCGAGGTGTTCAATTTCATTGCAATTCTTACATAGGATCAAGATTATTCAACCTCCTCCTCATCTAGATCCAAAACCTATTACATGTCCTCTGTTACCTCCTCTTTCTAGCTCTTGGTCTGCTACTTGGTATATGGAGCAGCTTAATCTTTTTTTCAACTCATCCAAAGCTCTAAATTTCTCAGTACTATGTATGGTGGATATGCATAATTCACAGTATATCGCATTGGGCACTACATAATACTTTTGTAATTATTGGGTAGAGTTGTGGAAAATAGCCAAATGATTTACAAATTTCACAGCAATCATTTGGAGAACTTGGTGTATCTATATATGTTGTTCGACCTGTTGAATGGAAAGGGTTTGCTGCATTGACTTGCATAATACTTTCAATTGGTCTGCCATTAAATGGTACTCCTGGTGGTATCACCCCCCCCACCCCTTTCCCCCCTCATTTTGGTACATTCTAACATGTGATGTCCTTCTTTTGTACATCATGTACACCATGCTTGTGGTTAAATTGGTTTTGGTATAGTTAGCTCCTTGAGTCTTTCCATCAACATAGCAAGTTGGATTTGTACCTACAATAAATACCTAGTACATGAATAATTCCCTATTTTGGTAGTGGTTAGATAGTTATCCATTGCTTCAATCTTCATACTCTAATCCAAGGCACTTCGGGTTGAGATCACAACTTGCTATGACAAGGGAATTTTGGTGAGGGGAAATAACCCTTGGATAAACCATTCCTTGTGGTCATTGTCATGCATAGGAAATGAGAGCCTAGTTAATACATCCTTGAATCATTTCCCATAATCCCAAGCAGATTCTCCTAGCACTTGTTGGATATCCCTTAGTTCTAAAATACTTTGTTGCTCTAACTTAGGTTGCAAAAATTAATACAAGAACAATTGTTTTATATTTGCTAGAGTAAGGGTTGGTGCATTTGGGTCCCTTCATTCAATCAAATTCATATACCATTGTAAGGTTATTTTGTTGATTGTAAAGAATCAGGAGTCATTATCCATACTTCTGTAATTAGGGACTTGTGTAGTCCCATCTATATCCTCATGCATTGAGGTGGGATGATAATACTATGGTCTTTTGTTGTATCAAGAATAGAGACTTGTTTTGTATCAAGTCATGATCCTAATGAAGTCATCCAGAAAATGGATACTCATTTAGGTGGACCTCCATTTGTTGACAACTTGAGGGAAGACAAAATTTACTTGGTAAAGTGGAAATACTATATGATGTATTACTACGCATGGTCACTTAGTGATTTAAGTCTCCTTTAGAGATTAGCTACCTCTAGAGTGATTTACTTTAGCATCTAACTATATGAATCGGGGTAATATGATATGATCATCAATATGTGTGACAATTATTTTGAGTATGATATGATAATATGGGTAAATAATTAATACCCATTTGAACCATGCAATAAATAATAAATGATAAAGAGATAGCAACGAGAGAGAGAAAGGATTCAAATTACTGTGTATTCCTCCAGTGAACTCAAATTGTAAAGGCTTTAATTAAATCCTTAGTTGTAATAAAATACATATAAGTTAAATAAGAAATCTCTCTGATATTCATGCAAAGAAACAAATAACAAATTGAGTGATTTGCATGGATGGCACTAAGAGTGAAGCACTATGACTCTCAGTTAGTCTCCTAAATTTGTGGTCATGCATTCAGTTGAATATTGAGTTCAGTTCAAGTCAATGAACATGCAGTTAAAGCTAATCATGGAAGGGAGGGCATATGTCTTGTGCATGGTGGTGAATCATAGGTTCCAACTTTGCACTAATGCTGGTAAGGTGCTAATTTTTGCATGCAGAGAGTTTGATGCTCCTCCTCTATTCACTATGTTTGAGGCTCCTAGAGAATTCATGAGTATTATATTCACTACCTTTTTCATGATAAGTGTTTTGATTTGTTATTAAAGTGTTGGTAACTTGGAAATTTCATTAGACTATTGTGGTGAAACTCTCTTCCCTACTACTAAGGTGATATATCTTATCGGGCAATCTTCTAATGTGTTGTAAATCAGTCTTTGTAATCTATCTATCGTACTCAAATAATTGTTGGGTTTTTCACCCTCTATATTTGGATGGTTTTCCAAGGTACATCTTGTCTCATATGGTTGAATGATTTATGTGTCTAATTTATTTTGTGAAATTCATATATGCAGTGATTGATTAACAAAATCCATAAAGTTCAAGTATCTTCAATTTTTCTTAAACATTCACATGGTATCCGAACATAGGGTGTGAACAAGATTAGTTTTGTGCATCAAACTAAATCCTACATGATCTTGAAGAGTTTAGAAAAATCTTGGAACAATGGAATCAATCCACGTCCGACCGAAAGACCGACTTAAAGGTAATTCCAACTTCAACACATGGAGGGAAAGAGTGTTGAACATTCTTGAGGAGCATGATTTGGATACCTATGTATCCACTGTGGTAGAGTATCCTACCACTAATGTAAGTTGAGTCAATTTCGAAAATACTCAAGCAAAGGCCAAGAGGATCATATATGACTCGGTGAAGGAAATCCTCATGTCTGTGATCACTCCATTGAATACTGCAAAGGAGTGTTTTGAAATACTAACAAACATTTATGGGAATAAGGCCCCTAATAAAAAGAGGGTTTTGAAGAATATGTTTCACAACCTGAAGATGGAAATGGATGAGACCGTAGAATCCTTCTTCACAAATATTTCATAAGTGAAAGATCAGCTTGGAAGCATCGGTGTGGTGACAGATGAAGACAACCTTCTTCAAACCACCATCGATGGGATCCCATCCTCATGGGAGACATTCTTGGATGCAGTAAATGGCTAAGAAAAGCATCCCAAATTCGAATGGTTATGGCATGATTTCATTCAAGAAGAGGGGTTCTTCCAAATCAAGGTTGTGTGCAATAAACAGGAGAATATTACCCTCACAAAAAGGATGAAGAAAGGGAGAAAGGAATTCGCTCCAAAGAAATTATTTCAGGTAAAGAAGAAAGAGTTCAATAAATATTTTGACAAATAAAATCTTTGATGCTTTCATTGTCTAAATAAGGACCACTTTTCATGATATTTCCATTCAAGGATAAAGAAATAAGGAAGGTTTCGTGCTTCTACCACCGTAGAATAAAATTTCAAAAAAGATGCACCCAAGGAGAAAGAGACAAGGAGTGAGTATTACCTTGTCTCAACACTTTTCGTATCTCTCATCACAAGTGAGGATACATGGTTGATTAATAGTGGTGCATCAAAGCACATGTCAGGGCACAAGGGCACAATCTCCAAGCTAAAGGAGAACAAGATTGCATGCATGGTAGAGTTGGGGGGACAACTCAACCTATTCGATCCAAGGGGTTGGATCTACATCCTTCTAGTTGATTTCAGAAGATGTGTTATATGTGGAGGACATTCTTTATGTCTCAGGATTGAAAAAGAAACTACGTTAAGTTTTGGTTCTTGAAGATAAAGGATTTTGAGTTATCTTCATGGCGAATCAAGCATTCTTATGGCTAAATAACTAGAACATTAATATTTTTTTTGTTATTGGAATTCAAGGGAGACTCTACAAGGTCATAGGAAAATATATTTTATTCATGGTAAATCATACTATAATCCCATGCAAGATATGGCACGGGAGGCTTGGTCACCTCCACTTCAGAGAACGACCTAGTTTACAACGAATGGTGAAAGGTTCACCTATTCTTTTATTTTGAGCATGATAGTGTATGTTAGGTTTGTTCACTTGAAAAGAATGTTAGAAATATTTTTTCTAGAAACCATACAATATATAAAGGAATTTTAGATTTAGTGCACTCATATGTCTATGTTCCCATGTCATCCCCTTCCATGAGTGGATATCTTTACTATGTATTATTCATTGATGGTTTCTCCTGTAAGGCTTGGATTTAATTTATGAAAGCAAAGAGTGAAACTTTTAGTAAGTCTCAAGAGTATAAATCCTTAGTATAGAATCATACAAGTAGGCACATCCATGCTTTGAGGTATGATAATGGTGGATAATTTGATTAATCCAATGCTTATAATGAGTTTTGTAGTGATGCATGGATTTGTAGACAATTAAGAGTTCCATACAACCCCCAACTAAATGGGGTTGCAGAGCGAAATAATAGATATGTTTGTGAGGCTACAAAATCCATGTTACATGATCACCAGTACATTAGCATACATTCAAAACAGAAGTACACATGCCATTCTAGAATAGAAAAGACCTGAAGATGTGTTCACTGGTGAGAAGCCAGATATTTCACACTTGAGGATTTTTTAGTGTCTAGTATGTTTTCACATACCAAAAGAAAAAAGAACCAATATGGAACCTTTAGGTAAGAAGGGGACTTTTGTAGGCTACAATGAGACATCCAAAGCATTCAGAATATATATAACTAGTGATAAACATGTTGAGGTTAGTTGGGATGTGACTTTCCATGAGGAAGTTTCTTTCAAGAGATCGAAAGACCTTGAATGTGATACATATATTAAGGAGCATGAGACTCCTATATTAGATGAGCCTAATGATGATTCTTACCCTTTTGATGTTCAGAGGGAGAATCTAGTAGAGCATTCAAACTCACCTATCATTGATGAACCAATTGAACTGGTTGATGAACCTCCTACCAAGAGGAGGTCAGCATGGTGTCAAGATGTATTTAGAGATGTTGAGAAGTAGGGAGCACTAGTGGGTTCTTCAAGAGAGAAAAAGAAACCTGATAGTTATTCAATATATGTTGCAAAGATGAGTGACATCAGTGACTTATAGTTTTCATCATATGAATAAGTTGCAGAGCAGCAAGTGTGGAAAGATGCTATGGCAAAAGAATATATCAGTCGATACTAAAGAATGATGTTTTAGAGGTTGTTCCTAGACCTAAGAAGAAGTCAATTGTTACTTCTAGATGGATTTACAAAATAAAGCATGTTGCAGATGGCATTGTGGACAAGTATAAAGCCATATTTGTTTCCCAAGGTTTCTCTTAGAAGGAGGGCATTGATTATGAGCATAAATTGGTTGTTGTGGCTAGGTATGTTAGGGTTAACCTTGACTTGGGAATGAGTCAAATGGTTTAGGTATCGACACATGTTTTTGGGCCCATGGTATTTGGTGGCCAATGGTATTTTTGTCACAGAGTGAGTGGAAGCATGTTTTGTTGTGTTGGCACTATGGTTTGCTGTGTGTGCATATTTTTCCTTGGTCTGAACTAGTTTGGAGTGGAATTGTGTCTGAACTAGCTTGATAAACCTAGTGTATGAAGGAACCTCACAAATAGATCTAGAGGGGTTGGTTTTCTTCTTTTTACACCTTGAACAACACTAGAATGGAAGGCATAGACTGAGGGACTGTGTAGCAAAGAAGGGGATGCTTCCTTGTGTTGGGTGTGTATATTTTTTAGGAGCCAGGCCCAATATAGTGCAGGCATCCATAGCTCGATGGTTGAGCTCACTAGCTTAGTAGTTCAATATTTCCATATCCTTTGCAGCCTGATAAACCCATCTGTTAGTTGGCTTGGCTGGTCCTTAATGTGAATGTTGGCTTGACTAACTGTAGTCTGATCAACCCAGAAGTATATTGTCTTTTTTGTTTATAGCCTGATAAACCCGACTATGTTGGTTTGGATGGGTTTTGTTGTATCTTTGGCTATGTGTGAGCCTGCTAGTGTTCCTTATTCCTTGTGGGAATCATGCCCAGCTCGGGGGTGGCAGTGCTGCTAAGATATTGATGAGTGCACTAGCCTATGGTTGGGTGGAACGTTGCAGTGAGGTAGCTGGTTGTAGGACAAGCTTCTTTCAAGATAATTATTTCTTGTGTGTAATCTCTACAATTGTATATTGTTTAATGAATTGTGATGAACATGTTGAATACTTTGATTAATGTATTTACTTCTGCTATATATTGTGTGTTTTACACATCTATGTATGTTTATAGATTCAATGCATTCTATGTTATGTTATGGGGTTTATATTGTCGGATCGGTGATGGCCTGAATGATCAAATCAGTCCAAGACTCTATTAACAGGTTGAATTTCCTTCTGCAACTTGCGGGATGCGAGATGCAAAAATGTTCTTCTATAAATTTTGTTCCTCACAGATTTCCTTCCGCAATTCTCCTTTCCACAACTTGCGGGATGTAGCTTCGTAGATCTCTATTTCTACAGCTTTCCTTTCCACAACAATTTATTCCGCATGCAAGATGCAGGATCCCAATTTATATTTCCTCGATTCTGCAAACTCAAGCTTTCTGCACCATTGATTCTTGCAGGTTGATTCTCGACCGTTGTTCTGTCTCCAAATGCAGAATAGATGGTGACATTAGATTTTCATCGAGATTTTTCTTCGTCATTTGATCTCCTATGAGATCTTTCTTCGTAGATCGTTGAATTGATCAATGGTGGATGGGAGGGGACATGACAGTGTGGTATCAAATCATGGATGTTGAGGATTGTTTCATAGCCATGCCCTGTGTTTCAAAGAACGACAAAGGTTCTTTAAGAAATTTCAATTCCGCATGATAATCAGGGTATGGGTACGTGACAAAGTGGTATCAGAGTTGCGGGTTGCAGCATTGGGCCTGGATGGGCCAAAAAGAGATAAGAATGCCCTTTGATACCAACATTGTAGTACACTACATTGTGGTAGAAGAGATGCGGGTTACAACATTGGACCTTAACGGGCCAAGTTGAAAAGTTAATAGAGTTGTTGGCAAATGGTTTCAACATATTGTTAGCTGCGTAACAAGAGAAAATTGCCGTGGGCAGTGGGTTACTGGTTTTTATTCTGAAATTATCTACTAATTTTATTTATCAACACATTTTGCAGAATTATAGTCACCTTTAAAAGGCAGCATTTCAGATAGTGTGGTTCAGTAAAGTTGGTTTGGTTGAGCCATGAGAACCGACATGTGTGAGGATGCACAAAACCCCAATGAATGCAAGGAAGATGCTATGGGGGGGAATGTCCAAGTTGGAAATGCTGAGGTAGAGTATAATGGGAGGAGGTTTGAATATACTCCCCCAAATTTTGTAGCCACCATGAGAAGCCTATGGGTGGATATGCAAAGTTACAGGGCAAATAATGAAATATTGGTTAAGGCTCTAGAGGAGCAGAATTAGTTGAATGCAGCCATGTTGTAAAGTTTGACAGACATTTAGAGGAAGATGAACTCTGGGGACCAGACAGTGAGACCAAAAGGAAGTAAGAGAACTGCTAGAAGAAGAAATAGATCTCCTAGTGGTTCATCTAACTATAAAGGATCCACTGGTGATTCAATTTCTTCTTCTCATGAGAACAAGAGAAAGAGGCGCTACCAGATCCCTTCACGTGATGAATTTAAGAAAGCAAGGCCTCCTACCTTCAATGGTGAGATAAAGAATGGCCAAGAAGCTGAAGCTTGGCTTCTTGGGATGAGGAAATATTTCCAAGTCCAAGACTACTCTGGAAATATGAAGGCTAGAGTATCCATCTTCAATTTGACTGGAAGAGCATCCATATGGTGGGAGCACTTCAGGAAAGTGAAAAAATTTAATGAAAGGAAGATTGTGTGGAACAGTTCCAGAAGTATTTCAAGCAGAAGTACCTCTCTGACAAGTACTATGATTATAAGATTAAATAATTCCATGAGCTAAAATTGGGACAACAGACCATGGAATAGTATGCAAACAAGTTCTTGGAGCCGTTGAGGTATGTTAGGTACATCAAAGATGAAAAAGTAAAAATACAGTGTTTCCTGAGTGGGTTGGCTCAATCCTACAAAGACAAAATTGAGTTTTATGAACCTAGCACTCTAGAAGAAGCGATAAGGAAAGCTAAGTATTGCTATGAGAAAATCAAAGGCAAACCTGATTATCATAAGACATGCAAGGACAAGAAGAATGAGAAGTATGGTCAAAGGAAGAAAGGTTTCAAACCTTCTAACTTCAGAATCAACAGAAGCATCCATCCCAAGTTGAGAAGCAGCCAGCTAGAGTGGTGGAAGAAAATCCAAGAGAACCACAATAGAACAAAGAACCACTCCAATGTTGGAAATGTGGAGGACCCCACATGTAGAGGAAGTGTCCACTTGATAATGATAATGTAAGGGCAGCTTACAACATTCAAGAGGCAGAAATAGTGGGTCAAGTAGCAAGGGTCATCCCTAGGATCTATGCATCACTAAAGGACCACCAGGAAAATCACCAGTCAACTATGGTTGAAGTTGCAGGTAAGATTGTTGAGCAATATGTTTCCATTTTTATTGACCCTGGTTCTATTCACAATTACATTACTCCTAGAGTAGTGGAGATTTGTGCTTTTAAGAAAGTAAAGCATAGCAAATATTGGTTAGTTCATCTAGCCACTAGAACTAGGAGAAAGGTTAGTGAAGTGGTAGAGAAATGTCCATTGATGATGAATGGATTGGTCACTTGTGTAGATCTGAATGTTCTACCACTTGGTTCCTATGATGTTCTCATTGGAATGGATTGGTTAGAAGCTCACAGGGTAAATCTCGATTGTTATAATAAGACTTTTGAATGCATGGATTAAGAAGAGAACCCAATAGTTGTAAGAGGCATTCCAAAGGTGATTATTGTGAGGCAAATTTCAGCAATGCAATTGAAGAAGTTTTGTAGGAAAGGTTGCCAATTGTATGCAGCTCATATTCTGGAGGAAACAAAGAATGAAACTCCTAGGTTGGAGGACTTTCATGTGTTGCAGGAATTCAGGGATGTTTTTCCTGATGAGATTCCAAGGCTTCCTCCAAATAGAGACATTGATTTCACAATTGAGCTTGTTCCAGGAACAACACCAGTGTCCAAGGCACCATACAGAATGAGTACACGAAAATGATAGAGATGAAGATGCAATTTCAAGAGTTATTGGAGAAGAATTATATCAGGTCGAGTGTGTCTCCTTGGGGAGCACCAGTTCTATTTTTGAAGAAGAAATATGGTATACTCGGGTTGTGTATTGATTATAAACAATTGAACAAAGTCACTGTGAAGAACAAATATCCTTTACCTAGGATTGATGACCTCTTTGATCAAATGAGAGGAGCAAAGGTATTTTCGAAAATTGACTTGAGGTTTGGTTACCATCAGGTGAGAATCAAGGACGAAGACATTGATAAGACAAACTTCAAGACAAGGTATGGACATTATGAGTTTGTAGTGGTACCATTTGGTCTCACAAATGCACCAGCTACATTTATGTGCCTTATGAATAGTGTCTTTAGTAGGTATTTGGACAAGTTTGTTCTTGTTTTCCTTGATGACATCCTTATTTAGTCTAAGAATGAGGAAGAGCATGAAGAGCATTTGAGATTAGCATTGCAATTGCTCAGGGAGCATAAGTTGTATGCAAAGTTGAGCAAGTGTGACCTCTATAAAGATAGAATTCGGTATTTGGGTCGCATTATCTCAGAAGAGGGTATATCTGTGGACCTTGACAAGATTGAAGCCATTATGAATTGGCCTACTCCAAGAAATGTGACAGATGTAAGGTCTTTTATGGGACTTGCATGATACTACAAGAGGTTCATTGAAGGATTCTCCAAGGTTTCACATGCCATAACTTCTTTGCAAAGGAAGGGGAGAAAGTTTGAATGGACATCAAGGTGTGAAGAAAGCTTCCAGTAGCTGAAGAATCTTCTCACAAGTGCATCAATCTTGAAAGTTGCTAACCCAGAGAAATATTTTGCGGTGTGTAACGATGCATGCGGTCAAGGACTTGGAGGAGTTCTTATGCAAGACAACCATGTAATATGTTATGAGTCAAGAAAGTTGAAGGAGCATGAGAAGAACTATGCCACTCATGATCTGGAACTTGCAGCCATAGTACATGCTCTCAAGGTGTGGAGGCATTACTTAATGGGAGGAATATTTGAGCCAAGGACAGACCATTGTGGTCTGAAGTATTTTTTTTATCAGAGTACTCTAAATGCTAGGAAAGCTAGATGGCTGGAGTTTTTATGTGAGTTTGATTTTGAAATCAAGCACATAAAGGGAAAAGAGATTAAGGTAGGTGATGCACTCAGCAGGAAGGTGCAGGAAATGCATGTGGCATCCATTAGTATTTTCCAATCGAAGTTGAGGTAGCAGATTGTTAATCATGTTGCTGAAGATGAATTGTATGTCAAGGTTAAGGACAAGTTGCAGCAGCAAAGCCTTGAAAAGAAGTATGAGGGATATAAATTAGTGAAAGATGGACTCCTTACTTATAAGAACAAAATTTATATGCCAAATGTAGAATATTTGAGGAGGGTTGTTATGGATGAGATCCATCAAGCTCCATATTCTGGTCACCCAGGATATCAAAAGACAATTGCTACAACTAGAAAGAAGTACTTTTGACCAGTAATGAAAAAGGACATGGCTGAATATATTTCAAGGTGCATGAAATGTCAGCAAGTGAAGATTGAGCATCAACACCTAGCGAGTTTGTTGCAGCCTTTGCCAGTTCCAGAATGGAAATGGGAAGTTATTTCCATGGATTTTACTATAGGATTTCCAATGACTTGGAGACAACATGATTCCATCATGGTTGTGGTAGACAAGTTGACAAAGGCAGCACATTTTATACCAGTTAAGTCTACGCATAAGACTAATGACATTGCAAAGATCTTTATGAAGGATATTTTCAAATTACATGGATTGCCTAAGGCAATAGTCTTTGACAGAGATGTCAAGTTCACTTCCAATTTTTGGAAGGTATTGTTTGCATATTTGGGTACAAATTTGAATTTTAGCACGGCCTACCATCCTCAGACTGATGGGAAGACAGAGAGAGTAAATCAAGTGCTTGAAGACATGATTCACATGTATGTGATGGACAAACCAACCAAGTGGGAATATTATTTACACCTTGTAGAGTCTGCTTATAACAATGGACAACAAGCATCCTTGGGGGTGAGTCCCTATGAAGCTTTGTATGGTAGGAGGTGTAGGACACTAGTGACTTGGGATAATCTAGTGAACAGGGTTGTGCTTGGTCCAGAATTGCTCAAGGAGATGGAGAAGGAGGTTGTAAAGATCAGGTAGAATCTGAAAGTAACCCAGGACAAACAGAAAAACTATGCAGATAAGCATAGGGGAACAGAGAGTTCAGTGTTGGGGATCATGTTTACCTCAGAGTGAGGGAAAAGAATACTTCCTTGAATCTTGGAAATTGTGACAATCTGTCACCTAGATATTGTGGGACGTTTGAAGTTCTTGAAAGAATAGCATCAGTTGCATATATTCTTGTATTTCCTGCTAGCACTAGGGCTCGTAATGTTTTTCAGGTTTCTTTGCTTAAGATATATGTACATGATCCTAACCATGTGATAAATTGGGATTTGATTCAGGTGGAACCCAAGGGAGAATTCCAAATCGATCCAATGATCATCCTTGCCAGGAAGGTCACAATGCTCTGAAACCAAGCCATAGGGAAGGTGAAGGTGAAATGGGAGCACTAGGGTCTTGAAGAGGCTACATGGGAGTTGGAGGATTCCATGCGATTGTCACATCCATTTTTGTTCAATTCTGTGGAGCACTAAGGGCGGTACCAGTGTAGCATTTTTTCTCAATTTTGTAAAGCACCAAGGATAGTGCTATTGAACGGGGAGGGGAACGTAACACCCCAGTTTTTACCTCATTTGCATTAAATATATATGATGAAAATATTGTAATTAATCATGGTGTGGAGATAAAGGAAAAATCCCCACCATTGATTTAGTGTTTTATGTTTCGGCGATTGAAATCGATGTCGATGGTATTTTTTTCTAGTCGACACATTATAATTTTGGACATCATATAAATATGCAATTTAATCAAAAACCCACAACCAGCTATGTCGATGCAACAAATAATGAGATAGGCGCATGGTTTCCTAAGGATGAGGGGAGGAGTGTTTAACCTTGATCCATTGGGGAAAAGTCATGTGTCAAAAGAAAGCTAAAAAAACGTATGCCCATTCCCTCATGCATTCACGTTTTCATCTTCCCTCGCGTTTTGGAGAGGGGTGGGATGTTTTTGATCATCCATCCTTCACGTTTTCAATTTCTTTCCTCATTATGCATGCCCAATCCATCATCTGGATTTCGCCAAAAATGTTGTGGTCCATTATTATCATTCTCTTTTTCCATTTTGTTTCATGCGCACCGTGCATTCGTCCTGCTTGCATAACCTTGTTTTTGTTCTAGGTTTATCGCTTGTTGTTACCATCCTTAGTGGCGCAAAGTTTTGGGGTCTCCTTTGTTTACTGAACGAATGAGCAGTGGAGATCACTCAATTTTATGAGAAAGAGCGGTCATCTGTGGTTTCCTCAATGTTTTTGTGCAATGGTATCCTCTGTCATAGAGTGAGTGGAAGCCTGTTTTGTTGTGTTGACATTGTGGTTTGTTGTGTGTGCATATTTTTCCTTGGTCTGAACAACTTTGGAGTGGAATTGGGTTTGAACTAGCTTGATAAACCTGGTGTAGGAAGGAAACTCACAAATAGATCTAGAGGGGTTGGTTTCTTCTTTGCACACCTTGAACAGAAATGGAATGGAAAGCATAGCCCAAGGAACTGTGTAGCAGAGAAGGGGATGCTTCCTTGTGCTGGGTGTGTAGATGTTTTAGGATCCAATCCCGATCTAGTGCAGGTGTCCATAGCTCGGTGGTTGAGCTCACTAGCTTAGCAGTTCAATCTTTCCAACTCCTTTACAGCCTAATAAAACCATCTATTAGTTGGCTTGACTGGTCCTTCCTTAATGTGAATGTTGGCTTGAATGACTGCATTCTAATAAACACAGAAGTATATTGGCATGTTTGTTTGTAGCCTAATAAACTTGACTGTGTTGGCTTGGCTAAGTTTTGTTGTATCTTTGGCTATGTGTGATCCTGCTAGTGTTCCTTATTCCTTGTGGCAATTATGCCCAGCACGAGGGTGGTAGTGCTGCTGAGAGATTGATGAGCGCATTGGCCTATGGTTGGGTGGAACGTCGCAGTGACGTAGCTGGTTGCAGGACAAGCTTATTTCAAGATAAGTATTTCTTGTGTGTAATTTCTGAAACTGTATCTTGTTTAATGAATTGTGATGAACATGTTGAATACTTTTATGAATGTATTTACTTCCACTATATATTGCATGTTTACACATCTATGTATGTTTATAGATTCAATGCATTCTATGTTATGTTATGGGGCTTAGATTTTCTGATTGTTGATGGCCTGAATGATCAAATCATTTTAAGACTCTGTTAACAGGTTGAATTTCCTTCCGCAACTTGCAGGATGCGGGATACAAGATGTGGAAACGTTCTTTTGTAAATTCTATTCCCTGCAGATTTCCTTTCGCAATTCTCCTTTCTACAACTTGCAGGATGTGGGATGCAGCTTTGCAGATCTTTATTTTGGAAACTTTCCTTTCTGCAACAGTCTATTCCGCATGCAGGATGCGAGATCGCAATTTCCATATTTCCTCGATTCCGCAAACTCAAGTTATCCGCACCGTTGATTCTTGCGGGTTGACTCTCAGCCATTGATCTATCTCTAGATGTGGAACAAATGGTGACCTTCGATTTTCATCGATATTTTTCTTCGTCGTTCAATCTCCTCTGATATCTTTCTTCATAAATCGCCGAATTGATCAATGGTGGATGGGAGGGGACGTGACAGTGTGGTATCAATGGCATGGATGTTGAGGAGTGTTTCACGGCCATGCCCTATCTTTCAAAGAATGACAAAGGCTCTTTAATAAATTTCATTTTCTGCATAATAATCGGGGTATGGGTACGTGACATTTTTCATGGTATTGGTGGCCCATGGTGTTGTCCCATGGTATTGGTGACCAATGGTATTTTGTGGCCCATGGTATTGTCCCATGGTATTGCATGTAAAGAATCGTTTATAACGATTGGGGATGCTCTGTTGTAAAGTGGTCTAGAGGTGAGTGGTAGCTAGCTCACTTGGTCGAGCTTGACCAGTTTAGTTGAAGGGAGATAATAGATTTATTACAATGGATTTTCCAGGTTTTGGGTTTTCCATGTAAATATTGTGTGTCTATCTTTAATGGTTGCTTGAGCTTATGATTTTCTCACATATTATTAATATTAGTATTGATGCTTGCTTAATTCCTACGAACTGGTATCAAATCCATGGTTTGGCATATATTTTTGCTTATTGTGTTGTACTTGGTTTTTTGAATTAATTGTGGGGTGCATATATGGTGGTACCCGACATCCTAGTAGTATTTTTCAATTCTTGGTTAAAATGTAATTTCCTTGGGTACTAGAAGCACAAGGTATCCCTCTTATGCACATAGAATGGATGTTGCATCTAGTGTGGACTGAATCATTGGGAAGGTATGAGGGTGGCAGGTGTACTCATAGCCTAGTTTGATGTGGATAGAAGAGGTTAGGTATTTGAGTGTATTAGGAATGTGAGATGGTTTAATCTCAGTTGTGAGACCAAGATCGATGAACCATGTGTGTGAAGAGAATTCCTAGAGAACTAGTAGTTACAACAGTTGAGGACCCATGTAATATGATAGATGGACTCCTCTTTATAACACATTATACAACCTGACAAGAAATTTATACTCACATTGATGAGAAATCTATCCCTAAAAATCCATTTTTTTGCATAAAAACACAACAATCAACCTTGAAATCGAAAAGTGATGCTATTAGTAGCAGTCTTTTTTGTTTCAAGATTAGAAATACAACCATTGCCTTAAAAGCACATATTGTTTTTAACAATACCTTAAGATTAAACATTAAATAAAAATATAATGCTACTAGTAGCACATTGGTTTTCTGAAAGGATAAAATTATAACTTGTTTGAAAGCATGGACTTAACAATCAATATCGTTGGTTGAAAAATCTTAAAATCTACACGTAAATCGAAAAGTAGTGATAACATTACTATATCTTTTAAAACATGGTCTTTAAAAATAGGGCCTCCCGTCCTCATAGCATGACTTACCCCTCTTTGCCTCTGTTATCCCTAAAGTTGAACTTAGACTACAGGGGTTCAAGCTTAAGGAAATCTTTTTCAAAAATATAAATCAATAAAATCAAAATGAAAACCAAGCTGGTATGAAATCAAAGCTATTGGAAAATCACACAATTATCAAAGAACCAGGCTGCTATGTCAATTAGAGCTATAAGAGAATCATGAAATCATACAGGAACTGTATAACATAAAACAAGACACAAGGTCCAATATCTCAGTAACTATGATCATAAAGTCATGGAATGAAACTGCCTCTGCTTTTTAAAAGTATAAAGGATAGTTGTATTTCAAAATAAGAATCACTGTCATGGAATTCAATGGACCATATACATGATAAATTATAAGAAACACAATTCATAACACACACAGACAAATCATAATCATACTCATTCAAGGTAGAACCTATATTGAAGTTGTAGAGTATTTTATGCCATACAGATAGTGATCAAAACTGGGTCTTCATAACTCAAAAAATGCCAACCCCTTTCTCTCCTCTCGATACCCCCTTAAAATACAAATATTGTTTTTTTTAAGCTAACTATCAGATCCTACATCTATGGATCGAACCTCCTCAAAAATAGGGAAGTCAGCCCCTTTTAAAAAGTATTCAAATACAAGTGTAATATAGAAAATGCATCTGTCAAATAAACAACATAACTTCAAAAGCAAACTACAATTCAACTTCTAAAGGCTTCTGGAAGCCTCTGCTATGTAGCTAAATCACTCAAAACCTGGGAACGCTTCTGTAATCTAGCGAATTCAACATCCTTATTGTCCTCCTTGTTCTGAGCTTTGATGAGTTCCAACTGCTTCTGAATGGCTCGTTTCTCCCTTAGAATATCTTTAGAAATTATCATCAACTTTTGATATTCTGTCTCTTTATCCTCTAGATATTCACGAAGTCTCTTGTTGGATACCATCAACTTTTCATTTATGTCTTGTAGATACCTGATTTGTTCTTTATATGTTTGCAAAGACCTCCTAACTTGGCTTAGTTCTAGATATATTTCCAAGTCTTCTTCTCTTATATGGATGTCTTCTTGCTGTATAGTCTTTCATGCTAAACCATCATCTGAATTAACCTGCTTGTTTGTGCAAAAGGCCTCAGGTATATACCCTACAACACGTTGAATATCAACAAACTTCTCAATATCTACACAATATTGATCCTTTGTGTATGTACAGTTTCTTCACTACGAGCATCATCTATCACTACAACTTCCATGGCATCCTCATGTGTTGTTCTTTTTTCTGTTTGCAGCTTCTTTCTTAACCTGGTTCTTGGCTTCTCTGTTTTCAAGAATTGTTTACTTTTTGAATCTATATTCTTAAGCATAATACTCAGTTTTTCAAGATTTTCATTTGTGCAGGAGGCTTCAGGACATACATCTTCCTGGATGGGTTTCTCTGTAGTATTCTTTCCTTCTTTCTCAACAACTTGAACTGGTTTTTTGGGACTTGATGCTTGCTGGTCTTTATCTTCCATCATTCTTTTTCCTGTCTCTTTAGGGTTGTCTTTAAACCCTAGCTCTGTTAATAGGGCTTCCCATGTTCTTCCCTCCTTTTGCAATTGAGCTAAAATCAATAGTTTAATTAAACCTTGATGATAGACAAATCGAGCAGTATGCTCAGGATGGCCCTAAACCCTGGAAATCATCTTTTGGAGGTTTTTAAATAAATAAAATGGGAGATTTACCTGTATATTTCCATTAATGTGCATCAGCAATTTTAGATGGCATTTTAGCATTCTGTCATACCTGCCATTGCATGTGACGTAATTTTGTATCATCTCCAAAGGAATCTTCTAGCCTGGCTTCATTTTGCTAACATGGACACCATTTTTCCAATCTAGCTTTTCTAATCCTGGCATCAAAAATTCACTGAAGTCTCCTTGGAAATCCTGTTGTTTAAACCATTTTTCCCCCTGTGTCGGAACGCCTATTGCCTCAGCAATAGAATCCTCTTTTACCCTAACTATTAGGCTTTGCAGCTGAACTTTTTCATCTCTATAATTTTTAATAAATAACATGGTTACCTGTGAGTGGTAACCTTGCAATTTCTCACAAAAATTAAACCATCCGGCCTCCTTCATTAATTTAGCAGACCTAGGAAATTTCATTATCCAGTCTGTATTGTTTGGCTCTAACCTGCAAATGAAACCTCCTGGATTTATTTTTACTATAACCTCTGGCTCTTCTTCGTCTGTTGTCTTCGACATTTAAAACCCTTCACTCTATACTGCTTTAAATAGGGAATTTTTTGCTGCAACCACTTACTTTGATATGCAGGGAAACGTATATGGTGAAATCCGGCCCTTTTAACATAAAATCTATCAGAATTTGAGAACAAACCCTACTGTTGTTGTTCGTGATCAATGAACATTGACAGTATACAAACAAGTCTCTGAATGTCCTTCTCCAGTTAACCAGTAGAATAATGAGACAATTTTTTATGGAAAAGGATGAATTAGGTCGATTCTACCACGATCAATACTAACATTCATTGCATGTAGTGTTTAAATTTCAAAATAATAATAGGTGTACCATTTCATAAATGACACGATAAAACCCATCATTTTATGGACAGGGGTGCCTTTAAAACACATTCATACTGAATGCCAAATAATCATGAATATAACCATAGTTTATTATCCCTTTATACTCCATGGTATTTATAAATAACAAACTTTTTAATGAAATACCCTTTGAAATTATGCTGCCAGTAAGTAAAATGTTGCCAGTTTATGAAATGCTGCCAGTTTGGATGATGCTACCAGTTTTAACAATCCACCATATAATCTCTTGCACATACATAGGTTCATGACTAATGAATGAAGATTTTGATGATTCAAAATACTAAAAGAAAACCATAATGGAGTTCAATCAAACATAAGGTGTAAAACAAAGCAAAATTTAAAAAATAAAACACATCACAATCAAAGATATTAAAATAAAAAGGTCAAACAACCTTAGAGATAACATCTAGCTCCATCTGGGGACAAAGTTTTCCTGTGAAACTTTGAGAACATGTTGACCAGTGCCTTCAGAAACCTGCTAAAGTCATTTATGTCTTATTGGGTTGGAGTCTTATCTGAAGCAAAATGATATATACAGTGACTATGTACAATAACACTTTGTCTTTCAATATGTGTAAAAATGTTTTAAGAAATGTCCATTGACTGGACCTGCAATCTCTTCACCTTTTAGATTTTGTAAGACAAAAGTATTGTTTCCAAGGATATTTATGACTAAAAAAGGCCCTATCCATAAGTTTTCAAACTTTCCATGCTTACCTTTTTCTTCCTTTCTTGCATCCCATCTGAGAATGAGGTCACCAACTGCAAACATCTCTTTTTTAACTTTTTTATCAAAGCTTTCCTTCATTCTTTTTTGATGTCTCTCAGCTGTATCTTTGATAGCTTCCCTCTCCTGCTGCAACTGAACTATCTGGAACTCTTCTAATATTATCTGGTTCTTCTTTTATTTCCTACATAAACTTAATGACTGGGGTCACTAATTGAACACGAAAAACAACATCAATTCCATAAACCAATTGGAAAGGGGATGTCACAATTGAATTTTTAATTGTTACTCTATCAGCCCAAAGAGCAAATTTTAGTTTGGTATCCCAACTCCTTTTGTTTTCAAATATCATTTTCTTGATACTGTTTACAATATTTTTGTTGTTGGATTCTGCTAATCCATTTCCTTGTGGATAGTATGGTGTGGACTGTTTTAAGCTAATATTATTTTCTTGACAAAAGTTCACCATCTTTTTGTATTTGAAAGCAAGGGCATTATCAGTAACTAATTTCCTAGGGCATTCAAATCTACCCAGAATGTTTTCTTGAAGGAAAGTAATTATGATTTGTTCAGTTGCTCTCCTTGTAGTTACTGTGTTCTGCTGCCATAACCTGCTCTGACTGTTCTGCCATCACATGAAGATTCAAAACCTGACAATTTGATTCCGTTAGAAGTTTAGCTAATCCCTTTCCTTTTACCAACTTTGTTGGTTTAATTTCTACTTCATACTCCATAACTTTAGCTATCCATCTGCCTCTTTTCCCTTCACTGTCAGGCTGTGCTAGAATCTCCTTGACTGCTGAATTTGGGACATATGCCACAACTTTAGAATGTAAAACAAATATTCCAAAAAATTTAAGAGCTTTAACTAAGGCATATGCTTGCTTTTCCATTATATTATATTTTAGCTCATAGTCTCTTAATGTTTTACTGAAGAATGAAATTGGTTGTTCCAAATTATCTGAGTTCTTTTGTAATAATACAGCAGCTATAGTGTCTTCTGGTGCAAATGAGAAGATTGCAAAATCTTTTGTATAATCAGGAGCCATTAATACTAGGGTTTGTATTAATCCTTTCTTTATGGCTTCAAATGCTTGTTTAGCTTGATTAGACCACTTGACATCCCTATCTCTCTTAAGCATCTGAGTGATATGCTTTATTATTTCTACAAAATTGGGAATAAACCATCTTAAAAAGTTGATTTTTCCAATAAAAGATTGAATTTATTTTTTATTTCTAGGAATGTTGATTTTTAAGATAGCCTTGACTCTCTCTGGATCTATCCTTATTCCTTCAGCATAAACAATATGGCCTAACAATTTTCCTTCTGTAAGGGCAAAATGAGACTTTTCTGGGTTTAGTGATAAACCAAACTTTCTGCATTTAACAAAAAAAATTCTTAAATGTTTAAGATGATCTTCATCAGACTTAGAAAATACTGTGATGTCATCTTGGTATATCACTACAAACTTTTCATTTTCACCCACAAAATCTATATCCATAGCCCTCTGAAAAGTAGCACCTGCATTCATGAGCCCAAAGGGCATTTTTTCATACATAAAGGTCCCCCATGGAGTAGTAAATGTTGTTTTTTCTCGGTCCTCCGACTGAACTGCAATCTGGTTATAACCAGAAAATCCATCAATGATTGAAATTCTGTGAGAACCTACAACCCTCTGCAAAATCTGATCTATTTTTGGTAATGAATAGTTATCCTTGAGGCAAGATCTATTCAAGTTCCAAAAGTCTACACATAGCCTTATCTCTCCATTCTTCTTACATATAGGGACTAAATTAGAAACCCAAGATGAATACCTTAGAGGCACAATAATTTTTGCATCTAGTAGTTTTTTCACCTCTTTTTCAATTACTGGCAGCAATGCTGGCTTAAGCCTTCTAAGCTTCTGTTTAAAAGGATTAGTGTTTGGTTTTAGAGGGATTTTGTGCTGAATTATGCTTGTATCATATGTTTTTAAATCATGATATGACCAACCAAAAATATCCTTATATTCTTTCAGTAAACCAACATATTTTCTTCTTTCTTCATCTGACAGCAATTTTGACAGTTTTATCATCTTAGGCTGATTTTCAGAACCAATATTATACTCCATAACATTGTCCTTAGTAGTCTGCAAAGTGGGTTTTATTAGTGTATCGTCTTTTGAAAACAATCTTTCTAAAGGAACAAGTCCCTTAGGAATGAAATTCCCTTTTAACTCAACAATTTTGTGATCAGCAATTGAATTATTTCTGCACGGTTCATTTTCTACCCATTCTAAATCCTATTCATGATCAACTGCATCATCTGAGAATTCACCTACTAATTCCAAAAATTCTTTTATTTCCTGATCATCATTAAAAACTTTCCAATGTTTGATATCATCTAGGACAGCAGATCTATACCTTACATCAATTGGATATTTCAGATGAGTTACCTTTGGAACCTTGAAATAGGCTGCTGCTAAAGCTAGGGAATCAGCTGTCTCATTATATTCTCTTGGGACAAAGGTGATATTGAAGGCTATGAAGAAATTTTCAATTAAATCCCAGACCTCATTCCTATAGACCTTCAATAAATACTACTTTACTTGGTAAACCCTTTTTACTTGTTGAATAACTAATTCGGAGTCGCCAAATACAAAAAGTTCTTTTATACCTAAGTCTTTTGCTGCTCTTAACCCAAGAATCAAGGCCTCATATTCAGCAGTATTATTTGTTGTTTTAAATTCCAATTTGTACATAAGGGAAATAACCTCACCTCCAGTTGAAATCAATAATACTCCTGCTCCTGCCCCCTCTTTACTTGATGCACCATCAAAATACATCTGCCACAATCCTTCTGGTTCCTCTTTCTTTACCTGAACTGGAATATCTTTTTGCACTTGTAAAACCCCTTCAGTTTCATGATTTAATTGCAATATACAAGAACCAAAATTTTCATCAATTGAATAGATAGGGTGATTATTGGGGTGTCTACTGTCACTTACCAAATATGCCATCTGTACCTCTCTGTAAAGTATTCTGAATTCTCCCCCAAATACTGGAATTGTAGCATATGAAAGATCCATCTGTAGAGTTCCTCCTACTTTCTTTGCCCAGGATATAGACAATAACATACCAAATTTAGGTGAAATATCTGCTACAACTATATCCATCAGTACACTCTTCATAGGTACCTAGGTTAAATTCACTACCAAGTCCTTGATTACCCCAATACATTTCACTGCCCTAGAATCAAATGCATACAAATCATGATAAGGTTTAGTAACACTCAGTCCTAAAGCTTCCATGACTGTTTTTTGCATGAGATTATGTGGAGCTCCTGAATCTAGCAGACAATTATGCAATAGTTGATCATGTATTGAAAAGGTTATATAAAAAGGAGGAGGATATTCAGAATTATCATCAGGCTGATCAAAAGTTTTTGATCCTACAATGATAGTAGGTTTTTCATTTTGCAAATTGATCTCATCAGATGTGATAGGAGTAGAATTCACTGCATTTCTAAAGGTTTTAAAAGTTGCTTCCTTGTAAACTTTACTCTTAATCAACTCTGTTAAAGGCACGGGGATTTTCACCTTATTAAGCTCATGTTCAAAACTGAAACCACTTACAGATTTATTCATCTCCTCAGGATTCACAACTTCATCTTTTCTTTCATTTACAATTTGTTTCTGATTTGCAGAAATATTTTGTTTAAGAGGAAGAGCTTTCACCAATTTTTTAGCTTGTGCTGCATGTTTTAACCCTGATCTTAGACCATATGATTTTTGTGGTATTTCTTAACAGACTTCAGGCATAGACATCTGATAATCATCTCCTTCATAATGATCTATTTCTGTAGCATACTGCTAATCAGATCTAGTCAGAAAATGAGAGGAAGAATCACCATCAAAAAGACTAATATTATGTTCTTCCTCTTCCAAACCATCTAACTCCCCTTCATCTATTTCATATGATTCATCATCTCTGACATTATTATTTTGAAAATGAGGTTGAATCCTTTGTTCTTCATTTTCTCGTCTATCTCTCTTCATATCATTGTTTCGTCTTTCTCTTGGCAAGAACCTAGGAGCAAAAGGTCTTCTAAACTGATTCTGATTTCTATCACCTTCAGGTATGGGTTTATTCTGATTTCTATTTCCCATTTCCAACCTATCAATCTTAGAAGAATTTTTTTTTATGATTTTACTCATTTCATCCATTTTTCTATCTGATGACCTTCCTGTATGGCTGGATGTAATGATTTTCTTCCTGCCCTTTTTGTCAACAATTTGGTGTTCTGTTTCCTCTTTGAGTTTATTTGAGGCCAAAATATTTGACTCTACTTCTAATGCTGCATTTTGCATGTTTTGAAGTGACACATATTTTCTTTCTCTTAATAGCAAAGAAAACTCATGATCAAATGAGTTTGCATAAGTTAACTTTGTTGCCGTCTTAGTAGGTTTTATTTCAGCTGGAATCCTACTGTACATTTTATTGAATCTTTTGGAAAATTCTCCCACAGCTTCATCCTTTTTTCTTTTTAATGATCCAAACTCTGTCATGTAATACAAGTATTCTTTAGTGTCCCTCCATTGTCTCATAAATGCTTCTTCTAAAGCATCTATGCCATCTATGGAGTTTGGTGGTAATTCCCTAAACCATTTTCTAACCTCACCATCTAAACTTTGAACAAAAACCCTCATCCAAACATCCTCATGTTCAAAATTATGATTGTCTGCATAACGACAGAATGTATTCCAATGTTCTTCTGCAGTAGCATCTCCCTGGCCATTAAACCTTGGAAGGTACTTTTGATAATCTCCTGCTGGGAGAGCATTGAGAGGCTGGGGTAAAACAAGTGGGTCATATCTTGCTGCTACCATAGCAGCCATTCGATTTTGAGGTTGATCCATTCTAGGGTTGAAAATATTTAAATTTGTATTAGACTGAAGGCTGCTTGACTGTTGTGATAAGGGAGACAAACCACCAAGATTTGATTGATCGACTGGGATGATCTTAACCAAAGGAATATGGGTTGAAAATAAAGAGGAAGCTCCTGTTTGCAATGCTTCAAGTTTAACCTTCTCTGACAACAAAGGATTTGTAAAGATATGGAAATTGTCAATTTGGGAAGGGGTAAATAATAGGTCTAACTCTTCTCTTCCTTTTTCTGAATGTGGGTTAAAAGAAGGAACTGGAATAGATGCAGATTCAGGGATCTCCAAAGCTGCAGGATGTTTGAATTTCTCTGATGAAGTAGAAGTTAAATTTCTCCTAGCCTCCTTTAACAACTGCTCAGGATCTGAGACTCCTGGATTCAAAGGGGATGAGGGATTTCCTCAAGTTCCTATATTTTTTGAAGCCACTGTAACTTTTTTAAAGGTGACTGAATGCAGTCTGTATCATATTTGACTGATTTTGTTCACCCTGCAAAATCAGTTTTATTAAAATGTCGATTACCCAGGGAAGATATCATTTCCTTTGTCCGTCCCCGGCAACGGCGCTAGAAGATGTTATCCCTAAAGTTGAACTTAGACTACAGGGGTTCAAGCTTAAGGAAATCTTTTTCAAAAATATAAATCAATAAAATCAAAATGAAAACCAAGCTGGTATGAAATCAAAGCTGTTGGAAAATCACACAATTATCAAAGAACTAGGCTGCTATGTCAATCAGAGGTATAAGAAAATCATGAAATCATATAGGAACTGTATAACATAAAACAAGACACAAAGTCCAATATCTCAGTAACTACGATCATAAAGTCATGGAATGAAACCGCCTCTGTTTTTTAAAAGTATAAAGGATAGTTGTATTTCAAAATAAGAATCATTGTAATGGAATTCAATGGACCATATACATGATAAATTATAAGAAACACAATTCATAACACACACAGACAAATCATAATCATACTCATTCAAGGTAGAACCTGTATTGAAGTTCTAGAGTATTTTATGTCATACAGATAGTGATCAAAACTGGGTCTTCATAACTCAAAAAATTCCAACCCCTTTCTCTCCTCTCGAGACCCCCTTAAAATACAAAATATTGTTTTTTTTAAGCTAACTATCAGATCCTACATCTATGGATCGAACCTCCTCAAAAACAGGGAAGTCAATCCCTTTTAAAAAGTATTCAAATACAAGTGTAATATAGAAAATACATCTGTCAAATAAACAACATAACTTCAAAATCAAACTACAATTCAACTTCTAAAGGCTTCTGGAAGCCTCTGCTAGTGTAGCTAAATCACTCAAAACCTGGGAACGCTTATGCAATCTAGCAAATTCAGCATCCTTATTTTCCTCCTTGTTCTGATCTTTGATGAGTTCTAGCTGCTTCTGAATGGCTCATTTCTCCCTTAGAATATCTTTAGAAATTATCAACAACTTTTGATATTCTGTCTCTTTATCCTCCAGATCTTCACGAAGTCTCTTGTTGGTTAACATCAACTTTTCATTTATGTTTTGCAAATACCTGGTTTGTTCTTTGTATTTTTGCAAAGACCTCCTAACTTGGCTTAGTTCTGGAGATATTTCCAAGTCTTCTTCTCTTATATGGATGTCTTCTTCCTATATAGTCTTTGATGTTGAACCATCATCTGAATTAACCTGCTTGTTTGTGCAAAAGGCCTCAGGTATAGACCCTGCAACACCTTGAATATCAACAAACCTCTCAATATCTGCAAAATATTGATCCTTTGATGTATGTATAGTTTCTTTACTACAAGCATCATCTATCACTACAACTTCCATGGCATCCTCATGTGCTGCTCTTTTTTCTATTTGCAGCTTCTTTCTTAACCTAGTTCTTGGCTTCTCTGTTTTCAAGAAATGTTTACTTTTTGAAGCTATATTCTTAAGCATAATACTCAGTTTTTCAGGATTTTCATTTGTGCAAGAGGCTTCAGGACATACATATTCCTGGATGGGTTTCTCTGTAGTATTCTTTCCTTCTTTCTCAACAACTTGAACTGGTTTTTTGGGACTTGATGCTTGCTGGTCTGTATCTTCCATCATTCTTTTTCCTGTCTCTTTAGGGTTATCTTTAAACCCTAGCTCTGTTAATAGGGCTTCCCATGTTCTTCCCTCCTTTTGCAATTGAGCTAAAATCAATAGTTTAATTAAACCTTGCTGATAGACAAATCGAGCAGTATGCTCAGGATGGCCCTGAACCTCTGAAATCATCTTTTAGAGGCTTTTAAATAAATAAAATGGGAGATTTACCTGTATATTTCCACTAATGTGCATCAGCAATTTTAGATGGAATTTTAGCACTCTGTCATACCTACCATCGCATGTGATGTAATTTTGTATCATCTCCAAAGGAATCTTCCAGCCTGGCTTCATTTTGCTAACATGGACACCGTTTTTCCAATCTAGCTTTTCCAATCCTGGCATCAAAAATTCACTGAAGTCTCCTTGGAAATCCTGTTGTTTAAACCATTTTTCCCCCTGTGCCGGAACGCCTATTGCCTCAGCAATAGAATCCTCGTTTACCCTAACTATTAGGATTTGCAGCTGAACTTTTTCATCTCTATAATTTTTAATAAATAACATGGTTACCTATGAGTGGTAACCTTGCAATTTTTCACAAAAATTAAACCATCCAGCCTTTTTCATTAATTTAGCAGACCTGGGAAATTTCATTATCCAGTCTGTATTGTCTGGCTCTAACCTGCAAATGAAACCTCCTGGATTTCTTTTTACTATAACCTCTGGCTCTTCTTCGTCTGTTGTCTTCGACATTTAAAACCCTTCACTCTATACTGCTTTAAACAAGGAATTTTTTGCTGCAACCACTTGCTTCGATATGCAGGGAAACGTATATGGTGAAATCTGACCCTTTTAACATAAAATCTATCAGAATTTGAGAACAAACCCTATCTGCTTCAAACCCTACTATTGTTGTTCGTGATCAATGAACATTGACAGTATACAAACAGGTCTGTGAATGTCCTTCTCCAGTTAACCAGCAAAATAATGAGACAAATTTTTAGGGAAAAGGATGAATTAGGTCGATTCTGCCATGATCAGTACTAACATTAATTGCATGTAGTGTTTAAATTTCAAAATAATAACAGGTGTACCATTTCATAAATGACACAATAAAACCCATCATTTTATGGACAGGGGCGCCTTTAAAACATATTCATACCGAATGTCAAATAATCATGAATATAACCATAGTTTATTACCCCTTTATACTCCATGGTATTTATAAATAACAAAATTTTTAATGAAATACCCTTTGAAATTCTGCTGCCAGTAAGTAAAATGCTGCCAGTTTATAAAATGTGCCAGTTTGGATGATGCTACCAGTTTTAACAATCCACCATATAACATACAATCTCTTGCACATACATAGGTTCATGACTAATGAATGAAGATTTTGATGATTCAAAATACTAAAAGAAAACCATAATGGCGTTCAATCAAACATAAGGTGTAAAACAAAGCAAAATTTAAAAAATAAAACACATCACAATCAAAGATCTTAAAATAAAAAGGTCAAACAACCTTAGAGATAACAGCGTCTTTTAAATTTTTTTATAAAATTCTTATATTTTTTTAATAAAAAACTGAAAATTATAAAAATAAAATAAAAACCTTATATACTTAGCAAAAATTTAAAAATAAAATAAAATAATATATTAAAATCTATATGTTAAAAAAATTATAATAAATTAAAAGAAAATAAGAATAAGAATGAAATTTGTATTAAAATTTAAAAATATACATATAATCAGATTATTAAAAAAAATGAATCTTTTATAAAAATAAATTAAAAAACTATTTAAAAAATTAAAACAAATTATTTAAAAATGAAATTGCTATTGTAAAAAAAAATTTGAAAAAAAAACAAACCCCACCGCCACATTGCTTCTCTACCCCGCCACCACCCTCCTCCCCTTTCCCATCGTTGCTTCCTCTCCCCTTCCCCCATCGCCTCCCCTCCTTGCCCCTACGGCCTCCCTTTCCCTCTTTACCGCTGCCCCCTCCCTTCTGCCTCCCCTCCACCTCTCCTCCCCTATCCCTCGCGCCCCCTCCATCCACTTCACCCCTCCCTCATCCATACTCCATCGCCCATCGCTATGCCCATTGAGAAACTACTTGATGTCAGGCATCGACCCGTTGCTCGATGGGAACAGTGGTGGGCACTGCGTGGGCACCCTGCACTGCTTATCAAATAACAACTATCCCTAGATGCTTTCCATTTGTGCCATGGCATAAGTAACGTAAATAATGGCAGTCCCTCTCTTCATAGGCATCCCATCAGGAAAAACCTCATCCTCTATCGCCTCCTTTCTATCCAATGGCAGAGACAAGTAAAGTATCATTGTTTCAGATAGGTATGTGTGCAGATAATGCATTTCTTTCAGCTCCTCCCTGCTGAAATAAGGTGGATCATCGGGATTGACATCAACTGAAATGTTATTTAAAATGCTAAGAATATTTTTGAAAATATTTTCTTCAACACAAGGATGTTGAAGAAGCACCCAAAAGAACCAGGAAAGTACCACGAATTTCGTGTCGGTACCTGCAAGAATAAAGGTCAAGCAAATGTCTCGTAAATAGGTTCTGAAATACAAGACTCCGTTTTTGTGTCCATATTTCAAAAAAAAAAACAATAAATCTACGCGGCTATCAGACATCCCCTTTTGTTCCACACCCAATTCCTCCCTTCTGGATGAAATGATCTCCATGACAAACTCGTCTATGGTCTTCAAAGCATACCGAATTTTCACATAGCTCCCCAAACCCAAACAACCCATGATCTTTCTAAACAATAAAGGTGTTATGAATCGACTATACGATGCTTCAATAACGTCTTCAAATGCTTTAAAAAAGGGAATGGTGGGGAGATATGGACTTAAACACCCCACTTCCACTCCAGACACAATTTTGGAGATGTTTTCAAATGTGAAATGAAATAATATTTCTTGAAGATCGATCGCGCTTCCCTTGGAAATGGTGTCATCCAAAATAGATTTTGGCCCAAGAAGACTTTTATCGACTTCAACGCATAAGTGAGACTAGATATAGAGTTAAAATCTACCACAATAAAATATCCATAGTTCTCATTCCACGTTAAAATATCCATCACCAAAAACATCTGTAAACGCACTCCTGAAACTGGGACCCTATAGGAAACTTGGAAACTTAGTTGTGAGAATGTACTCCACGTTTACGGGATCGCTGGTAATGTTAGTGGGTTGCAGAAGGCCTTTCACCACCAAATTTCCCCCACATTTGATAAGGATTCCTGAAATCCAATTGAATAGGTCGTTGAAATGTATAAACATGGACGGGGGATACCTACAAAAGGTCATTCTAGAGGGACTCCACCCTTTCTTTTTCTGTTGAGAAATAGAGAATAATAAATGAAGCCCAAGAAGCTGATGATCAAAAGAAGGAAGATATCCTACCATAGCGCCTATTGCTCGATAGGCACTGCGGGGTTCCCACGGAGCACCCACCGTTGTTCCTATCTAGAAATGACTTGATGCCCGGAATCGAGCTATTGTTCGATGCGATGGAGGATGGACGAGGGAGGGGCAGAGTGGATGGAGTAGGTGTGAAGGCTGGGGGAGGGGAGGAAGAAGGGAGGGGGCGAGGTCGGGGGGAGGAGAGGAGGGAAGGGGATGGGGGGAAGGGGAGATGAAGCAGTGTTGGGAGAGGCGGCATGAGAGGGAGGGTGGCAGCTGGTTTTATTTTTTATTTTATTTTTAATTTTTTAAAATTTTAATTTTAATGGAATTTTTAAATTTTTAATAGTTTTTTTTTAAGTTTTAAAAGTTTCTTTAATTTTCTTAATAGTTTTTTAATTCTTTTAATTTTTTAATAATTTCTTAAAATTTAATACTTTTAAATTTTTTAAATAGTTTTTTTTTAAATTGAATAGTTTTTTAACATTTTTTTTATTCAATTTGATGTATATATATATATATATAAACAATATACATTTATAATAAATATTAGTCTTTTTATGTGTTTAAAAAAAATAGTCGATAGGTTTCCAAAATTTTGTAAATTTATTCTTGAAAAATAAATGTGTGCTATTAGTAGCACCATTTTTTTATTCGAGTTAAAAATAGCCAATAAATGAACCTTATAAAAAATGAGAACTATTTAGAGTTCTTGTCGGGTTGTATAATGTGTTTTATGCTGACGTCAATGGCAAGGTTGGATGCAGGTACATAAGGAGCATAGTAAAATGAGCAAGAAAGTGAGCATGGGAAAGCGAGAGGATGAAGCAACATATGGTGATGGTATAGTCACCATGAAGACACATGAAAAACAATTATGGAGCAGATTTCATGTAAAAGAGTATATGAATGTAAGATCCTATAAGGCATGCATACCCCTAGTAACTCATCGGCAAAGTTGGGAGAAAGACCTAGGTGATAGGGGTGTATGTGAGATTCCTTGTAAAAAATTGAGGGGGGTGGTGATTAATCCAAGTCATGTTTAAAGGGGGAATTGTTAGGGTTAATATTGACTCACGAATGAGTCGCATGGATTAGGTCTCAGCACATGTTTTTATGCCCATGCTATTTGGTGGCCAATGGTATTTTTCATGGTATTGATGGCCAATGATATTTGGTGTCCCATGGTATTGCATGTAAATAATACTTTATAAGGGTTGAGGAGGATCCATTGCAAAGTGGTCTGGAAGTGACTGGTGGCTATCACACTTGGACCGGATTGGCCGGTTTAGGTCAAGGGAGCTAATAGATATATTATGGTGGTTTTCTTGTTTTTATGTTTTCCACGTAAATATTGTGTGTCTATATATAATGGTTGGTTGTGCTTATGATTTTCTTGCATATTATTATTATTACTATTATTGATGCTTTTTTAACTCCTAAGACAAGTATACAACAATTATATTTGTGATTTCACTTGCATCAGTATTAAGATGAAAGCTTCACCATATGGATGTGAATACTGCCTTCCTTAATGGTGAGGTTTAGGAATAGGTTTACATTGAGAAACCTGAGGGATTTGTGATTCGTGGGAAGGAGTCCCCTGTATGAAAATTAAGAAAAAACTTTTATGGGTTATATCAAGATACTCGAGCTTGGTATTCCAGAATAGATATCTTTATTTAGAAATTAGATTTCTCAAAGAGTGAAGAAGATTCAAATTTGGACTTCAAATTAGTAGAAATCCAACACTTTATACTTGTTTTATATTTTGATGATCTATTGATTACTGGAGAGGAAATATTGATTTCTAAGTGTAAGTTTCCCCCCTCCATTGCACATAGTTTCTAGATTCCTCAGCATAGAAAAACTACCTCTACCATTACCCCATGTCATGAAGGTTTTACTCCTCCATCCTAACCCAATTCAATGGTAAAAATATGAATTCAACCATCCAAGTATTAA
Organism: Pseudotsuga menziesii; assembly: GCA_001517045.1. NCBI lineage: Eukaryota > Viridiplantae > Streptophyta > Pinopsida > Pinales > Pinaceae > Pseudotsuga > Pseudotsuga menziesii. Next base: position 6,592 of record LPNX010359879.1, on the reverse strand, counting down.
TCCTTAGTGGGACTCCTTTTAGTAGTATTCCTCATGATCCCCTTTTGAGATTTTCTTCTGCTTTGGATACTAATTGGTTATTTTTTGCTGCAAATTCCACAATGTAATTGGTAAGAGTGATTTATACCCAGAAATTGACAACTCTCATTAGAGGAAATTCTAGACTATTCAATTCTATCAGATCCCTTTGATTCCACTGAACAAGCCTCCTTTTTCAATTGTCATATTCGAGATATTGTGAAAGTGTTCATAACCACTCAGCTAATGCTATAGAAAAATCATCTTAGAGAACCTCGTACTGATCCAATAGCAGGCCTCTGTAGTGTCCCTGGCCCTTATAAGAAGGAAAAAGGCTCTAAATTTTGGTTTATCCATAATGTAAGATGGTTAGGACAACTAACCATTCAATGATTAATTAAAGGTCTAACTTAAGAAGCATTACTAAGGTCGTGATACTTAATTAAATTACTTAAATAATTTTTCACCCTTAGTTAAATAATATCAACACTTTATAAACTCTATCAACATTGACTTTAAGGTCGGAATCATATCCAGTGCATGAATAATGCATCTATAATCATCATACTTACTGTGATTAAGGTCCTACATTAAATTCATATACTTTGTAAACATTATTGAAAACATAGTTTATAATTGTTAAGTATTGCACCATTAAATGTTTGTAGATTTAGTTAGTTTATGTTGTTGTTCACTATGTGCTTTAAGAGAGGATAAAAACACATCAAAACACATCCATGGGTTGCATCCTACAACCACACCGAAACATATCAACATAAGACATCGGCTACAATCACAACCTTCAAAATCAACTCTTGATAGCTATCACATACAACCATCTCTTGCTAAAAAAACAATTGGATGGATGACACACTCTAGACATTGATCACATTTACAATCTAAATACATTATTCCAAAATCATATGTGCAACTAACATCATATATGTACATAAAATCATATGCATGCAAATAACAGTTGCACTCATCTTGGCACCAGAAATTTCTAGACCCAAAACCTGCATATCTTGCTCATCCGAAAAGATTTTTCAGTGAATCAAGAGGGGATCCTTTATGGAAACATTGTTCCATATGCAATGGGATAGGTATCTCAATACCATGGAGCCACATTCATAGTTTCTGAAGAAGATAAAATGAATAAAACTGAAAGATAGAGTGCAACAACTCTGATCAATAAATATGTAAGAAGTAGAATAGTCAGTGGAAGGTGATTAGTTAAGACACCCCTAAGATTAATTCTCTTCGGTTCGAAACCTCGTGAATACCAAAATTCCATCCATGTTAAGGGTTTGTGCGGTCTAAGCCATGTGCGATATCCAGGTGATTTTGATAGATTAGATACTCTTGGTTCATGGTTTCTTAGCTAAAGGAAAACCCTACAAGTAAGGGGTACCACTTTCCAACAAACAAAAAAACTTCGATTAATAATCTATAAAACTCATCCATATTGCATACATATCCTGACATAGAATTATAAAAAAATGGATAACCCAATCAACCACTATTTCACATATAAAATAAAATATTATAATAAACATGAAAACATGAGATAAATATTTATTTCTGATATGAGCAACTAGTTGCAGCAAAATAACTTTCCTCCCAGCCTTAGACATAGTTATTTCTTCCTCGCTTGAACAGGTCACCCTCGAGATAATACCATAGATCCAAGGGTAGTGGAATACTTAGACTATAAACTCTCAGAACTACCTCTTTCGAGAACCACAACGATTCCCACTACTACTTTCATGTCTGTCTCCAATGCCTATGGGATATGACCTAGCTTGCCATTCCCATTTTTTGGATTCCTATGTGAGAACCTAGACTAATAGAGTCATAGAATGGAAGCAAAGGGAAACAAATAGAATAGCTGTAAGTCTCAATACACTCCCAATAACACCAACATTCCCAACATTGTTAGATAGCACAAGTCACATGGTCCAGATCTCAAGATTAGCTTCAACAAGGAAAGGGCATATGATTTTATAAAACAAGGAATCCAACTCTAACCCAATGGGATCAAATCGAATTAGAGAGAGGTAAGGTTTAAGATTCATCATGGAGACTTATAATGAATTAGTGTAGCGGTGACTTAGTTAGGAGATTCCCTTTCCCAAATTAGCACCATGAGGAGGAGTTACCAAAAAAAAAATAGTGGAGCCATAAAGAGCACGAGGCACACTAATGCATAAGGGGGGTTACAAAACATGAAGGATGGAGAAATGGGCTAGATAATGGATCCAATAGGGTCATAAATATCATGGAAGCACAAAAATAGGATCATCAATAAAAAATTTAAGAGTGGAAGCTAGAAAATAGCTTACAACCAATTAAAACTAGGAAAAGGGCTCACAAATGACCAAAAAACACATAAATGTGAGGGAATATCTTCCCAAGGAAAGTGACCTAGGTAATAAGGCCCCATTAAGGTGTGCAAAAGATGCACTAGTAACTCTATATTCCATAAAGGGAAAGAATAGGGTCAATTGTACGAGGTTTGGGTGAAAAACATTATTAATGCCACCAAGGTGCAAATATGAACTAGAACAAACAAAATTAAACCAACAATAAGTTATAAGGTGCTAGGAATGTCCCCATTCCCCATCACTTTGTGGAATCCATGGTCCCCATGCTCTTTTAGTTTCCTTTACTAAGCCAATTGTTTATTTAATCAATAATAACAACATTCAAAGATACCAATGATGATAGTAATGACATTAATATTAATAATAGTTCCAAAGTAAAAAGTCATATTATCAAATAATGATCATAAGTAATTAATCATACTAACATGAAAAGGAACATAAGTCCATAATCAAATAAAACATCACAAGTACATAATTCAAAAGAACATAAGTCACATGAAAGATCATAAGTCTGGGGCTTAACAACTGGGGTATTACATCATCCATAGAGAATGTATTGTAGAAATATTGATGTCACCCACCCTCGTCGTTTGGATTCCTATATTATGAATTCCTCAACCCTTTTATCCCACCAATATTGAATCTATATTGTTGAAAATTACATATCCATGTAGTTAACAGTGTCTTGCTTGAAATCAGGTCCCATCAACAAAACCATTTGTTGGTGCAAAAATACAGACCGGGTTCTTGTGCATGGACCAACAAAGGGAACCATTGTAGTCTAGTTTGTTGGCATGATCAATCCCCCAAAAGAGAAGGTCTCACCCAAAGCACAACCAAGACCTGTGTAGAATGAGGATGGTTGACTACAAAGATAATTTAGTGAGGGTTCACATTTATCATATCACAATTATAGGGTTTGCATTCATCTTATTGTAACAACATTTCTTGTAAACATAATCAAGAATACATAAAATAAATATATGAAACAAAATTTAAACAATAAACATAATACAAGACACTCCATATACATAAAATTTAGGGGGAGGGGGCAATATGCTTCATTTGTATTATTGGTAAATCCTATTACAACACATATTTAAGGCTCTACGACCTTAATTCATCTTCCATGGAATGACCCATCATGGCATTACATACAACACAAGACCCATAGCTCAATTACATTACCCAAAAACACAAAATAGACAAAGACAAAAATCTGGTGTTGTTGTGTTGCAACTCATCTATAGATATTCATCTCTTTGATGCTCTTTCTCTCATTTTTTTCTTTTATTTTTCCTCTTTTTTTTGCTTTCCTCGTGCTCCTTTAATTAGTCATTAGAGTGGACACAAAACTTTTGTGGCCATTAGTGGCTTCTACAACTTTCTCCTTTTAACCCATGATGTCTTCCACAATTATAGGCCTTTCCAAAAATGAAGGATCCAACAATATATAGCCAAAATAACTACATATAACACATAAATATAAAGGGATGAAAAATATCTAAAAATCTCAATCCACTATACACATATTCCTTTCAGTTAGAGGCATAACTATTTTAGAAACCTTAAGGTAGTTTATGAGAAGTGTAATACAAGGTACTTATTATCCAATGTACTCCTAGAATATTTGAAGTAGGTCTAATAAAAAAATATTATCAATTGAAAAAAAAAATTGAGCATAGCAAACAATTAAAGTCAACAAAATAGTAATGGTTCTGTAGTTTTCCAAAACTCATGTTCATATCATCAAGGCCAAAGCAATTTTTTTTAATTATTTCAATCCAATATTTTAGTTCACAAGATGTTTGCATTCCTAGACTTGAAATTCATCAACCATCAGATTATATAAAGCTCATTACCTTGCATCAATGCTTTTTGGGAGCCTCCGAGATACTCTTTCATGTGGAAGAGATAGTTAATTGAAATTGGACTATCTTGTATTTTTAAGGGGATTACAAGACCTTCTTATAGAAATTCTATATTACCACATAAATAGGGCATAAGTAAGAGGAGGTTCCTAAGTAAACCTCACTAACTAGTCATGTAGTTGTTAACCCAAAATATAATCATATCTTATGCTTGCACATATTGCAAGGATTATGTCCTAGGAAAAGGGAAAATTGTAGATATATGCCCCCACAACTTACGGTCAAAGGATTTCAAGTATTTAATTTTTAACTAAACAATCACATATTGTAAGTATCAATCTCAATTCTTGGCAAATAAATGTACTAAGAAGCACTGCTAGAACATCACATGAAATAAGCATGATTAGTGAAAGCCAAAAACAAGTGGGGTATTCATATATCATTGTTGTATTTAAACAAACACTATTCTACTACAATATATCTAAGTGTGCATGGATTTGAACCTTTGAATATTAGCCTACACTAGAATAAAATAAAATTTATGTAAAGTAAACAAAGGATGACATGTTTCGGAAACATACCTATTCTAAGAGCATAAAGATTGATGCATAGGGCTTGTGGATTTTGGACCCTAGATTAGTAGGAAAATCCTACTATTAATATTTAGGAAAACAAAAGGTGTAATATTTGTTGATGTATTTGTAACTTCGGAAGATATTCTGATGTATATTACCATTGAATGATGACGTTGTACCCCCATCAGAGATGTGTTTACCTACTTTCGGATGTCGTTATTGTGTATAGACCTTGAGGTATAACCTCCATTGTAAGTCAAGTAAATAGTCCCCATTGTAACATCATGTAATGTGTATTTGGAGTTTCTCTAGGAAAAATCATCCCTGTTAGGGTAAGAAGTTGGCCCCAATCATGTAATAGGGCAGTCACTTGATTAGTATAAATAGGGAGGTTCCCTCCCTCATTTATACACACATCATACTCACTCAAGTTTGCATGAGAGAGAGAGAGAGAAGGAGGCGAGATAGAGAGTTTTTGAATACCTGTTATTGCTGGGATTGATCATCTTATGACACAATCTTTGTGATTGTACTATTCTAAGGAAGTTTGCGGGATTTTCTCCTTTATGGTTTCCCTGGTGAAAATATTTGTGTCTTGTGTATCTATTCTATATTATTCATATTGTTGTACTTTTTATTCTTTTAGATAAATATCCTAACTAAACTAACAAGAACTAAGAAGCGTGGTATCAGAGCCTCTCTGAAAGAAGCCACTATGCAGTAATGAAAACTAGGGCTTCCTAGTTCAATCTCTTCTCTCCACAGATTATCAGAAAAGAGGGATAGGATAACTTGCCTCAATAGGACACATCTTTCAGAGGAAACGGTTTCAAATTTGAAGAATTTTCAATTTTGACCTTGTCACTAGTGGCGGGAGAAACTAGGACATCAAGTTCCGGAGGCTTTAACCTCAGTTTTTTGGAAAGGACCCACTAGTGGAAAATGAGAGATTAGTGACCAGGAGACCAAAATTTTTGGTCACCATAGTTTTTTTGAAGGGATAAATGACCAAAATTGATAAATTTAAGTGAGATAACTAAAAAAGACCAAGATAAATGACCACTTTTGGTCATGGGATAAAAACCAACTAAAAACGACCAATATAAATGACCAAATTTGGTCACAGGATATCTAGACTAAAAATGACCACATAACAATTGGTCATTTATTTGGTCATTTATAGTTTGTCACTCCGGCAATAAAAAAAATTCTCAATTGTTTTTCCCTCTCAAATCAATTGTTTCACCCATTTTTGGACATAGGAAGCCAATGAGCAAAGGCAAATTCTTAGAAGCTAGATCCAGAGGGAGGAAGAAAAAATGAAGGAGGGTATCTTGAAGAGTCCCCTCACATTGAAGGTAGCGGGTCTTCTGTTGCTTGCCATTGCATTACACTAGTGGAAAATGAGAGATTAGTGACCAGGAGACCAAAATTTTTGGTCACCATAGTTTTTTTGAAGGGATAAATGACCAAAATTGATAAATTTAAGTGAGATAACTAAAAAAGACCAAGATAAATGACCACTTTTGGTCATGGGATAAAAACCAACTAAAAACGACCAATATAAATGACCAAATTTGGTCACAGGATATCTAGACTAAAAATGACCACATAACAATTGGTCATTTATTTGGTCATTTATAATTTGTCACTCCGGCAATAAAAAAAATTCTCAATTGTTTTTCCCTCTCAAATCAATTGTTTGTTTTTCTCTCTCAAATCAATTGTTTCACCCATTTTTGGA